>JAODAL010043674.1:0-33626 GCA_025379985.1 Phyllomedusa bahiana
TAATCTCGGATTGGGGGGAGGGGGACGCACCTGTTTCTCCACTTGTGATATTTTCGGTTCCATTGGGCCCGGGAAACAAAACTCCTTTTCAGCAAGGGGGCAAACCCGGGGGCACTAAAGGGGGGTACCTGCAGCTGGGGGCCCCCCTCCCTCACAGTTTTATCACAGAACCCCTCGGGCAAACTAAATGGGGAAAAAAAAGGGGAAACCCTGTTGTAAATACGTCTCTACAAAGCCCTCCCTTTTTATCCCCCATTGCTTTTCAACATCTCTGCTTGCTGTCAGTGAGTGGCGGCACTTTTTTTTTTTTTTTTTAAATTGGGGGGGGGGGGGGTGGTTTTAAAACCAAGGGTTTTGTTCAAACCTTTAATTTGGGGCGTACAGAACCCTTTTCAATTTTCGCCCGGGGTGGGGGGTTAGGCCGGGGTGATCGGTGGCGTACACCCACACCCCCGGGCCCTAACTTACTTACTCCGCCGCGTAACGCCCCAATAATGTCCTTTTCACTTATCTCCCCCGGGGGTACAATTCATCGTATTGTACCCCCGGGGGGAGGGGGCTAATCCTCTTGAAGCTATATTACTGTAATTTTCCGGGGCCCTCTCCCCCATTTTTAGAGTGCAAATTTCACCGAAATGCCCCCCGGGAATTACCCCCTTGTGAAATACCTAAGGGTTGATTCACCACAGAAAATCCTATTTTTCCCCAGCGGGGCACCAAATTTTGCCGGGGGTTTTTAAAAGAGCGGTGTTCTCCTTTTTGTTCCCCCCATTGCTCCCGGGAGGGGCCGGGTTGCCCAGGATCCACTCAAAAGAATGTTTTTTTTTTTTTTTTTTTTTTAATCCATCTATAAAAAACCAAAATGTTTTCCCCAATTATTCACTCCCATCCAGGGGAAAGGGGGGTCCCCCACAAAAAAAAAAAATTTTAAACCCCTTTAAAACCAATCTAATTTTTTCCCTTTTTTATTTTTCCCCCCCTCACCCTTCCCAACCACAACATATGGCGGTTTTTTTTTTGGACTTTCTAATATGCATTCCCTATTACCATAACTTTTTACTGGGGAAAACCCCAAAAAAATTCTAATGGGGGAAAATGTGAAAAAAAAAACACTCGGTCGTTTGCGGGGTTTTTTTATTATCCTTTAATGTTGGGTGAAAATAAAAGTTTTGTATTTGCAGCTCAATATAATCCCCAATACCCAAAAATTCGGGGTTTTTGTAAGGGGGGGTTTACACCTTTTTTGCGGGGGGTTAAATTAACCCCCCGCAATTACCTGGGGGGGCGGGAAAAGGGGGTCCGCCAAACCCCGCCCGGGGGATAGGGTATTTATTACTACGGCGCGTTTAAAGACCGAAAATGACAAGTCACTTATTTTCCCCCCCGCTTTGGATTTTTTGAGCGGGGAGAGGGACGTAACCATAGTTTTATGAGAACTGTGGATTACCCCGTAATGAATGGGTTTTTTCCACCTTTTTTTTTGCGCGTAAAAGCGCCTAATTTTCAGAATGAAAACTCCCCAATTTTTAAACCCTGGGAAAATGGGTTATGTTTTGGACTGTTAAAAAAAAAACCATTTTCTATTTTTCAAATTTTCAACCAATAACTTTTTTTTTTTTTTAACCCTAAATTTTTTATTGGGAAGAAAAGGGAAATACCAAAAAAAGAGAAAACCCAATAAAATTTTTGTACCCTTTTATCTACGGACGTGAGTGAGGGGGTTTTTTTCCATGGCTGAGTGCCCAAAGGGTTTAACCCGTTTGGAATTCCTGGACTCTTTATTACTTTTATTTCAATCTTTAAGGAATGGAAAAAGACCCCCCAAAAAAACACGCAATTTTGGGTTTTGGGTTTTGTTTTTTTCCCTTTTCTGGTTTCAAAAATAGGGGTAAATATTTTTTTTTTTAATAACGGAAATTTTTTGGGCCAGCCACACCAAATAAACTTTTTTTAACATTTTATTTTTTTTTTATTTTTAAAAAAGGCAAAAGGGATTTTATTTTGGAAATTTTTAAAGGGGGTTTTTTAAATACATTGATTCATCTCACTAGTTCGGTTTTCTTGGTTTCATTTTGAATTCCGGGGCGTGTTTACTGGCTTCTACTAGGATGCAGTAGAAGCCAGGTTTGTAGCTATAGCGATCAGTGCTTGCAGCCTTTCAGGAGAGATTGAACAGGTCTGTAGCTATAGTGACCAGAAATGGCAGCCTAACGGGAGAGATCGAACAGGTCTGTAGTTATAGAAACCAGTGCTGGCAGCCTATCAGGAGAGATTGAACAGGTCTGTAGTTATAGAAACCAGTGCTGGCAGCCCTTCAGGGAGAGACAAACAGGTCTGTAGCTATAGAAAACCAGCACTGGCAGCCTATCGGGAGAGATTGAACAAAGGGCTGTAGTTTTTAGAAACCAGTGCTGGCAGCCCTTTTCGGAGAGATTGAACAGCTCTGTATTATAGAACCATGGGTGGCAACTATCGGGAGAGATCGGACAGGTCTGTAGCTATTTGCAACCAGTGCTGGCAGCTTATAGGAGAGATGGAACAGGTATGGTTAGCTACTGCAACACAGCGCTGGCAGCCTTCATGAGAGACATAACAGGTCTGTAGCTACAGCAACCAGCCCTGGCAGCCTATCGGGAGAGATGGCACAGGTCTGTAGCTATAGATACCACTTCTGGCAGCCTATCGGGAGAGATGGAACAGGTTTGTAGCTATAGCAACCAGTGCTGGCAGCTTATCATGGGAGACTGAACAGGTCTGTAGCTACAGCAACCAGCACTGGCAGCCTATCAGGAGAGATGGAACAGGTCTGTAGCTATAGTGACCAGCACTGACAGCTATGGAGAGATGGAACGGTCTGTAGCTTAGCACCTGAGGAGCTGATGCAGCCCATACAAGGGATATCTAGGAATAGGTAGGACACTGGTAATGGACACATATTACAAAGTGACTTGTTTTTGCAAGATCTTTAACATAAAAAGCAGCAATCCCTGTAGTGAGACAACCCCTTTAAGATTTTTTTTTGTTTATACCTTAAAACATTTTTTTTTTTACTGTAACTGTGAGTCCCCCTAAGGTGATTCACCACTATGGGGAGCGATCGCTTTGTAATGCATGTGGTCCAATAAATGTTGTATAAAGCATGTAGGGCATTATTTTTGGTGCAAATTGTGCCAGAATTCTAACCCTATTGCCATAATAATGCGCCCCACTGTCTATTAGATTGTGGCAGAACTTTTACTTTTGTGATGAATAAGTCATAGCTGAAGCCTTCACCACAGGATGAGGCGGCCTTGAAATGACTGCTAATGTCTGTGCGGTGTTTGGGGTACCCCGCAGTTTTAGGGTGCACCTGAATGTTGGCACAGTCTTCTCCCTCCATGACGACTTCAGTCCTTGTCCATCATACACACCTGTGTGGCATTGACCTGTGCCAGGAACTTGGCGGCTTCCATGAAGATGGTGGCAGCTGGGGCGGGGCGGTGGGCAGCGCTGGGTTCTACATCTATAAAAAGGGGAAAAAAAACCAAAGACAAGTAGATGAATTTGGAACAAAATCCACACAATTTCACTCATTTGTTTTGCAGATTCTTTGCAAACTTGCGATGGAAAATATCCACAGCAAATTTGACCTCACCCAAACTACTAAGTGCTGGGTTATGGTGCCCATACATCTTCAACAGCTGAAGGTGAGGCTCAAATGAGTGGGCTTAAAGGGGAACTCTCACCACACCGATCAGCTTTAAACATGTGGATAAAGGTGAATAAAGACCATTACCAAATACATTGCTGATTTGATTTTGCTTCCTTTCAGAGTTAGAGCAGTTCTTATCTCCTGCTTGTGTACACAAGCTTCCCTAGGTTACCGACCACCTCTCTCTACTCTAGCAGTGCATGAGATAGTGGTCACTCCCTGTTGTGTCTTATCAGCAGCACAGGAGCATGTTTATCTTTCTTGGGGAATGTAAGACTTTTCCAATTGGCACGTGTTGGCCCCATATCAATGAGGCTAACCTGCGTCACTCCTCCTGAAGCGAGATCGAAACATGATTCGCCTAAAAGAATGAACATGTTCATTCTTTTTTTTTCACACTACGGATTTGAAATGTGTGGAAAATCTACGCTGTAGCCCATCATGTGAACGACAGCGCAGACTGCCCATTCAAACGGATGAGGAATCTGCATTAAATTCCTTATTAAAATCAGTTGTGCGAGCACACCATTACTGACAAAATGTAACCCTTCAGCGCTCTGCAGCCTTCTGCCCTGCTGTTTAGACCCCTCCATCACGAATGTCCCTCTAACAGGCTCAGCAGAGATGAAATGTCAGTCACTGCTTTAGAACCACCCACAGCCTGAACAGGAAGTGGGAGCTTGAAGCTGGAGAACCACCCACAGCCTGAACAGGAAGTGGGAGCCTGAAGCTGTAGAAACAACAACAGTCTGAACAGGAAATGAGAGCCTAAGCTGTAGAACCACCCACAGCCTGAACAGGAAGTGGGAGCCTGAAGCTGGAGAACCACCCACAGCCTGAACAGGAAGTGGGAGCCTGAAGCTGGAGAACCACCCACAGCCTGAACAGGAAGTGGGAGCCTGAAGCTGGAGAACCACCCACAGCCTGAACAGGAAGTGGGAGCCTGAAGCTGTAGAATCACCCACAGCCTGAACAGGAAGTGGGAGCCTGAAGCTGGAGAATCAACCACAGCCTAAATGCTCGATGTATTCCTACCCTATGTACTCAGTAGAGAAGGGGAGAAAGTCGCTGCCATATTCCTCTAGCTGTATATTATCTGTATGGAGAACAAATGGACTGGGCACTGACAAAATGGACCCTAACCCTTCTCCTTCTCTCCCCAACATCATCTGATAGGACAGAAATGGGAGACCCCATTCTCCAGTAGGTTAAAGGGGTTGTCTCACTACAGGGATCGCTGCTTTTTATGTTAAAGATCTTGCAAAAACAAGTCACTTTGCAATATGTGTCCATTAACAGTGTCCTAACTATTCCTAGATATCCCCTCCTGTATGGGCTGCAACAGCTCCTCCGATCGCTATAGCTACAGACCTGTTTGATCTCTCCTGATAGGCTGCCAACGCTGGTTGCTATAGCTACAGACCTGGCTTCTACTGCACCCTAGTAGAATTCAGTAAACACGCCCCTGAATTCAAAATGAAACTAAGAAAACAGGACTGAAGTAAGATGGATCAATGGAGTGAAACAACCCCTTTAAGCTGACTTTTTTCCATTGTGTATGGGGGACCCCTCCAGAGCAGCACGGATTACCCACAGTCCCGGCTCATCGTCATGTCATGATAAAGGGGCCCCAGCACCCAGACTACACGGACTCCCACCTCTCGGAGTTCTAGCTTTGCTTTTGGAGGCCACTGATGCAGCAGACTTGGGACGGGTGCGCGGCTCTTCTTCCCTGAGGGTCGGATGCCCATGGCCAGTTCCCCTGAGCCGGGCCGTCCTCGTGGTGATGTGGGCACCTTCCCTTCCGTGACTTCGGTCCTTCCTTTAGAAGCTGTACAACGTAAAGGCAAGAACCATGTATTAATAGGGAACGTTAGTGACTCTAAATGGGAAAGACATGTAGGAAGCTATAGGCTGAAATTTAGCAGAGCCCCCTGAAGAGCAGAGTATTTCAGGAGCTGATCATCAGGGGGAGAATGGAAACAAATGTGAAAGCTGACTGGGAAAAACAGAGGCCCACAGCAGCACATAGTATTTCAGGAGATGATTTTGTGAAGGGTAGTAAAATGATGAGAGTGAGGACTGGATTTCATGTTACACAGTGTCAAGATACGAGGAGGAGAATGGGGACAAATATGAGAGTTGACACTGACTGGAAAGAGCAGGGGCTCACAGCAGCACATAGTATCTCCGCAGCTGATCTTGTGGAGGGCAGTAATCACTTATGATGATGATAATGAGGACAGGATTTTATATGGTACAAAGTGTCAAAATATAAGGAAAAAAATGGAGTCAAATGTGGGAGTTCACACTAATTGGAAGGAGCAGTGTTCAACAGCAGCACAGATTATTTCAGGATTCCTATCCCACCACCTCTCTTACCATTGTCACTGGGCTCTCCGCACACTGTCTTTTCACTATCCGGCACTATGGGTTCAGACTGGTCCGCAGCTTTGCCCACTGGTAGTGCAGCTTGGTGGCGCTTCCCTGCCTCGGAGAAAGCCATCTCCATCCTGATGTCGTTTCCCTGGACTTCATAGAACAGGCCTGGAGGATGGTATAGAGGAGACAGCTGTTACCAGAGCTGCTGTCATGGCGTCCTCTGTGGGAATTGTCCTGTTAGGGCAGCCATGATGGAAGATGGCCGCGGCAAGAAGCTGCTACTTACCCAGCATAGTCCAGGCCAGGGCACTGGCGGGGTGCACACATGTGGCATCTTCAAAGAACACCTCGGCGTCCTCATTCCTGTCCATGATAGCAGCTACTATCCCGCACAGCAGCAGGCTGCACACAGCACAAGATATCATCACTGCACGTATACACATCAGGGGCCCATAGACAGCCGGGGCCCCACATCATGGCTCACATTCTGTCCAACGCACCTACTCCTTCCCTCCGCCACCTTATTCATTCTTTTCTTAGGGCTTTAGTTATGAAAGACTGTCTTCGTTGCCCATAGCAACCAATCAGCGCTCAGCTTTCATGTCCTTGTTGCCCATAGCAACCAATCAGCACTCAGCTTTCATGTCTTTGTTGCCCATAGAAACCAATCAGCACTCAGCTTTTATGTGCTTGTTGCCCATAGCAACCAATCACTCAGCTTTTATGTGCTTGTTGCCCATAGCAACCAATCACTCGCTTTTTGTGCTTTGCCCATGGGGCAACCAATCACTCGCTTTTGTCCTTTTTTGCCCAAGAAAACCAATCACTCAGTTTTATGTCTTGTTCCCCATAGAACCAACACCAGCTTTTATGTTTTTTTCCCCATAGCAACAATCACTCAGCTTTTTTGGTTTTTGCCCAACAAACAATCACACTCAGCTTTTTTGCCTTGTTGCCCATGAAACCCAAATCAGCACCAGCTTTCATGTCCTTGTTGCCATAGAACCTCACCCTCAGTTTATGTCCTTTTTGCCCATAGAACCAATCACCCTCAGCTTTCTGCCCTTTGTTGAGTCCTGCCGCGGCATAGCAACCAAACGACTCAGTTTTTTATGTCCTTGTTCCCCATGCAACCAATCGCCCGCTTACTTTTATGCCCTTTTGCCTAGCAAAAAAATCCCTTCAGCTTAATTTCTAGAGATTATTTATTTTAAAAGCGACCCGTTGGTTGCTTTGGCAAAAAATGAAAGCTGAGCTTGATTGGTTGTTTTGGGAAACAAAAAAAATAAAGTTGGCGCTGATTGGTTGCTTGGGGGGGCAAAAAAAGAAATGAAAAGCTAAAACTGTTTGGTTGCTTGGGCAACAAATAAATGAAAGCGAGCGCGATTTTTTTCTGTGGGCAACAAGAAATGAAACGGCGTTTTATTGGTTTTTGATGGGCAACAAAGCTAAAAGCTGAGGCCTGATGGTTCTAGGGGCACAAAGAAATGAAAGCTGAGCGTGTTTGGTTGTTTTAGGGGCAAAAAAGAATAAAAAGTGAGCGCTGTTTGGGTTTGCTGGGGCAACAAAGAAATAAAGGGGCGCTGTTTTTTGCTATAGGAAACAAAGAAATAAAAACATTGAGTGCTGTTTGGGTTGCTATGGGCAACAAGGACATGAAAGCTGAGAACTAATGGTTGTTTTGGGCAACAAAGACTAAACCCTTTTCATAAATGAGGCCCTTACTTCTGTCTCTGAGAAAGTTGGGTAATAATCAGTGTCGGCCTTATAACTCCAAGGCTCCTGATTAGTTCACCTGTGTGTCTTTGGCTATAGATATGCCCAGACAGCCAGACACGAGCGCAGCTCTGAAGGCTATGAGGTTCGTTCACCTGTGTAAATGTTCCCGGTTTAGGACCAAGGCCTCGTGGGGCATTCCCGGGTTTGTGTGATGCCGTCATAACTTAAAACAGCCGTAATCCAACCAGTGGTCAATGCGCTGCCGGTCACGAGCCAGTCTCTGGAAAGGAAGGACGTAGATGGAGGCATGAGGATTAGGGAATGGGTGCTGCAGATGGCCCAACGGGGGGCTTTTATTGGTATCCCAAAGCACTGTTTTAGGCGGCTTCAGTGATAATCATGAGACCCCGGCATTAAAAGGCACTCTACCAAATGATTAGCTTTAAACAGTCGGCAAAGGTAAATTTAAAACAATTACCCAAAAACTTTTGTTTGATCTTGCTTCATTTCAGAGTTAGAGCAGTTCTTAACGCCTGCTTCCGTACACAAGCTTCCCTAGGTTACCCACCCCTCTTCTGTCTGCATGGGGGCCGGGATGTGACTAATTTTTAGCGAAGAAAAAACTTTCACGTGTAAAACATGGGGTCGGGTATTTTATGGGAGCAGTCACCATTGGCCGTATGGCGTCTATATCGCGCATTTAGTACCTTCATTGTTCCTATTTGTCCTGCTATCGTGAGTATGTTACATCGTGCATGTATTTTCTTCGCTCTGTTCTGGTATCGTGAGGACGTGGATATATGATTGTGGTATTCCATGGTACTTGTTTTTGAGATCTATTATCAACCAATGTATGGACTGGTACCATAGCTATGCATTAAAATTATAACTCCTTATGTATTTGTAATGCAAGTTTGGTTGACCTTTATTTCCCCCGTTTAACCTCTTTTTTAGGAGAGGAAAAATTTTTCGGAGTGATAGAGTGTATTGCTTCCCATATTAGGTTTATACTATGGAAAATCCCGGGGTTTAAAGGGTTTTACACAAAGTAAAAATTTTACGTGGGAAGTTTGTAAAAAAATAATAAACTTTTCACCTCATATTATTTTTAAATTTTGCACCGTTTTTTTTTTTTTAGCTGCCCTTTGTGACCATTAAGTCGTCTCCGGGGGAAAGACCGGGGGGAGCTCCCCCAGTCCCGGCCCCCCATGTCGACATCACCCCCTTTTTCTCAGGACTACTGATGTTCAAACCCAGGTGTTGTCACTCACTCCCATACCGACTCCCCTTTTTTATGAAAAAGTGCAAATAAATTAAAAAAAAAAAACCTCATAGGTTTTTTGCATTGATAAAAGAAAAAAAAATCCACAGGTTTTGGTTCCCGCAGGGATTTTAACGAGGACCCCTTTGCGGAGGCAAAAGTTTTTTACCCCTGGCTACAAAGTAACTACTCACAGCTCTTTACGTAAACAAACTTTCTTGAGTAGGAGGGGAGGCCCCGGGATGTCATCCGCGGGTCATGATAGCAATTCAAACAAAACGCACACGCCCCCCTTTTGAGCACACAGAGCGAAGACTGGATCAGGAGGTTGAAATGGATGTGGCAAACCCCCTTTTAAAGAAAATCTTCAAAATACCCCCATTTTTAAACCTGTACCGTATTTTATGTCTCTTTATACCAAGGTTTTCCCCAAGTTTTTATGGGGTTGCCAAACCCTCCTTATGATTTTTTTGGTTTACGAATTTTTTTTTTGGGATTTTTTGGGTGGGTAGGAGGTTCCAGTGTGGGGGCCCTTTCCACGGCGATACCCTACTTAGGGTCTTTTTTTGTTATGTTTTATGGGGGGTGTTTTTTTGTCCTATTTTATTGGGATGTTAAAAGTTATTTTTTTTTTATTTTTTATTTAAAAGTATTGGGGGAAAAAAATTAATTCTATTATTTTTTTTATTTTTAAATTTTATTATTAATTGTTTTTTGAAAAAAAAATGGGGGGAATTTTTTAAGAAAAAAATTTAATATTTATTATTTTTATTTAAATTGGGGTTAAATTAATTTTATTTTTTTATAAAAATAATATTTAAAAAAAATTTAAAATTTTAATTATTCTTTTATTTAAAAAATTTTTTATTAATTAAAATTTTGTAAAAATTAATTTAAATTTAAAAAAAAAAATTTAATATATTTATAAATTTATTTTTATTTTAAAAAATTTTTTAATTTTTTAAAAAATTTTAAATTTTTTTAAAATTAAAATTTTTTTAAAAAATTAATAAAATTTAAAATAAAATTTTTTTTTTAAAAAAATTTTTTTAAATTTTTTTAAAATTAAAAAAAAATTTTAAAAATTCAAAAAATAATTTAAAATTTTTAAAAATTTTTATATATAAAATAAAAAAAAAATAAAATTTTTAAAAATTTTAAATAAAAAAATTTTTAAAAAGGGGTTTTTTTAAAATTTTTTTAATTTATTATTAATAAAATTTTATTTTAATATTATTAAAAAATTTATATTTTTTTTTATAAATTTATTATTTTAATTAAAAAGTTTATAAAATATTTTAATTTTAAAATTTTAAATTAAAATGGATTTATTTTAAAAAAATTTAAATTTTGTAATTAAAATTTTAATTTATAATAATTTTTTAAAAAATAATATTTTAAATTTTTTTTTATAAATAATTTTTTTAAAAATAAAAATTTTATTTAATATTTTTAAATTATTTAATTTTAATTTTTTTTTTTTAAATAAAATTTTACATAAATTTTTTTTTATTTATTTAAATTTTAAATTAAATTTATAATTTTTTTTATATTAAATTTTTTTTAATAATAAAATTAAAAATAAATTTTAATTTATTTTTTTTTAATTTTATTTTTAATTTTATAATTTTTTTAAAATTTTTAATATATTTTATTTTTTATAAAAAAAAAAATTAAAATTATTATTTAATAATTTAAATTTAAAAAAATTTTAAATTTTTTTTAAAATTTTTAAAATTAAAAATTTCTTTTTTAAAAAAGGGTTATATTTAAAATTTAATTTTTTTTTTAAAAAAAATTAAAAAGAAAAATTATAATTTAATTATTTTTATTTAAATTTTTTAATATTTAATAAAAAAATTTAAAAAATTTTAATAATTTATAAAAAATTATTAATTTTTAATAAATTTGTTTTATAAAATTTTTTTAGGTTAAGGGGTTTGTAATGTAAAGTTCTGCAATTTCCTAATAGACTTTGTGGCTCAAATCCTGACTATTTCCAAGATCTCCGCTTGCTGTCGGTGAATAGAATCAATCTGATTTACACCCAGAGGCTAAAAACCCTCCTGTTCATGTCAACCTGAGGGGCTGTTTACACAGCGTTATTGGCTCACATTAGAGGTGTCTGTTGGGGTTCTCGAATACCCCGATGTATACATGGACTATGTTTTCTCTATTTCCGGGCAGTATGCACTTTCCCTGACAGACTCAAAATCTCTATAGCGCTGCGGTGGCTCGGTCGTAGTATCCAGGGGTACCTTTCTTCACGATACCTCGAATGTGAACAAATAACACCGTGTGAATGGCCCCTTACATAAATGTAGAGCTTGTTAGGGTCTGTTCACAGGCTGTGTTGGATCCAATTTTGGGCCCGTTTTTAGATATATGTTTGGATCTGTGTTTCGGACCCTAAAGGGACCCAAACACACATCTAACAATGTGCAGTGTGATTTACATAGCTTTCAATGTAAAACACGCATCGGCGTTTACATGCGTCTTTTGGATCCGTTCAAAGAATTATCATGTCGATTCTTGGTCCGAAAGACGCAGCAGACGCCCTATTTAGAAAATACAGGTTGCGTTCCTGCTGCAGCGAAAACGCATCTAAACATGCACCCTTAGGGTAAGTTCACACGGCTTATTTTGGGGCGCATTTCGCCACGTATTGAGAGCGTACTGCACTTTATTACAAGCGAAATGCACCCCAGTCATACGGTAATCCACAGTTCTCATAGAGAACTATGGATTACGCCTTCTCTCCCCGGCCGTACAATATGATCGTATTGTATGCGCGGGGAGCCTAAGGCCTGCTTCATACGGCTTATTGCGGCGCGTATAGTACGCGCCACAATATGCCGTGTGTTTTGGAACCACGTGCTGATCATTAGCGTGTATTTGCCGCTAACAATTGACATGTCTATTCTCCCCCCGCGCGTACAATACGATTGTATTATACACGCGGGGAGATGATGCGTAATCCTTAGCTCTCTATGAGAGCTACGAATTACCGTAATTGCGGTGCACATTTCACCGCGTATTAAGTGCAATACGCGGCAATTTAAACCGTGTGAACATACCCTTACAAGGGAGAGCTCTGATACGTGGTAACAAGATGAGCAGCTGTGTGAGTAGGACTAGATCAGATTTAGAGATTTTAGTCCCAGTCTACACCTACGACGGAGGTTCTGTTTGGAGCCTCTTTTGCAGAGGAGGCAGCAGATCCATTACATGACAGACACCAGAGGCGCCCGACTACCACTAACAGAAAAATAGCGCTGCGTGATGTGCTATTTCTGCAATGGCGGCTCCAATCTGATGTGTGAACTGGGACTTAGATGCAGTTTGTAATGAGGTTATGACAATCCCCTATGTCTCCTCACCTCCTGGTAATACGTTTCGGCTAGGTTATAATCTTCAGTCATTTCGGCCTCCTTGGCGAATCGCAGAAGCTGCTCGGTGTCTGTCATGGGGGGCCGGAGGAGCCTCCTCTCTGTCATCAAACAGGGTCTGTGAGAAAGATAGACATAGGGGTTGATTACATGACTCATGATATACACCAGGTACAGACAGTAACGTTCAGTTTTGCTTCTTACTAAACTTTTTCTTCTGAAATGGAGAATTAAGCATATTTTAAAATCACCTTTACTAAAAATTTCCCATCGGTATATGTATACAGCTCCTGTAGAAGCCTGTGTGTTTCCATGGTTACAGACTACAAACAAACCTTGTGTAGTCTGACCCTGCAGTCAGTTCTTAGGATATGTTCACACGGCGTGTTGGATCTGTTTTTAGATGCGTGTTTGGATCCGTGTTTTGGACCCTAAAAGGACACAAACCCACATCTAACAATGTGCAGTGTGATTTGCATTGCTATCAATGTAAAACTCGCATTGGAGTTCAGACGATTGATCGCCGATGCGTGTTTTACTTGGGTCTTTCTGATGCGTCTTTCGGATCCGTTCAAAGAATTGTCGTGTCAATTCTTGATCCGTTTGATGCAGCAGACGCCCTATTTAAAACTATAGGGTGCGATCCTGCTGCAGCCAAAACGCATCCAACCACGTTCCTGCGTGTTGTATGCGATTTATGCAGCGCTTTTGAGTGTGTTTTTCGGATCCAAAACATATCCAAAAACGGATCCAACACGTCGTGTGACCATACCATGGCTCTTCTCCATCCGTCCCCACTATATAATAAAAAGGTCATGCCACTATCCACGGGATAGGTAATGTCTAATCGCTGGGGGTCCCACCGATTGCTAAAACAGGGGCCCAGAGTGCCTCATCCCACCTTCTCTTTGAACGGAGCAGTGACCCACTTTTACTAAAAATTTCCCTATTGTTTTACAGTATGTATACAGCTCCAATACAGACTTATGTGTTTCCATGGTTACAGACTACAAACAAATCTTGTGTAGTCTGACCTTACATTCATGTCTTTCTCCTCTCCATCTGTCACCTATATATTAGAGGGGTTGTGCCTCTATGGACATTCATTACCTATCCACAGAATAGGTAATAAAATTCTGATCATTGGGATCCCACCGACTGCTAAAACAGGAGCCCTGAATCCCCCAGTCTACCTTCTTTTTGAGCGAAGCAATGACCCACCTTTTCCTAAAATTTCCCTATTGCTTTACAGTATGTATACAGCTCCCATACAGACGTATGTGTTTCCATGGTTACAGACTACAAACAAACCTTGCGTAGTCTGGCCCTGCAGTCATGTCTGTCTCCTCTCCCTCTGTCCTCTTTATACATTAGGGGGGTTGTGCCACTATAGCTATTCATCCCCTATCTACAGAATAGTCGATGTCCCATCACTGAGGTCCCAGCGATTGCTAAAACAGGGGCCCTACAGCTCCATTCAAAGCCTTTGAGAACAATGGAGATAGCCGACTCACTGTACTATATAGACTTTGACCAGAGCAGCACTGTGCATGCGGGCCCCTGCTCCATTCAAAGACAAGGTAGGTCAGGGACTCCGGGCCCCTGTTTTAGCAATCAATGGGACCCCCAAAAATCAGAATGTTATCACCTTTATTCTGTGGATAGGTGATGTCTATAGTGGCACAACCCTTATAATGTATATAAAGGACAGATGGAGAGAAGACAGACATGACTGCAGGGTCAGATTACGCAAGGTTTGTTTGTAGTCTGTAACCATGGAAACACATAGGCCTGGATAGGAGCTGTATACACAGTACGGTAAGACACTTCAACATAATTAGCAAATAGGTCTCTCTGCATTAAGGTACCTTATTTAGAGCGATGTGCATCTGATCCACGAGGTAGATGTAGAGCTCGCTCAGGAACGCCTGCAGCTGATTGCGGTCCTCAAAAGCGCTGGTCTTCAGGTACTTCTCTCTCACAATCTTCACCACCGAGTGCTGCACACAAAGCATTCATCTTAGCAGTCATATACATTTTTCTGGTCTACCCATACACCCCTTTTGTAGGAGGGTCCTAGGTTCACCTGCTTTATGAATATTATTCCAGGACTGTAGTGACCACTGACATTGTGTAACGCAAGGTGAAAAACCTCTATGAGAACTGTGATGTCATCTGCTACTTATGAATGTTACCTCAAAAGATCAGGAATTGGCTTTTAGACAGGAAACCTTAAAGGGGTTTTCTCATCAGGCTGACTTGCAGAGCCTGCTCTTCACAGCCAGCTTCAGGCTCCCACTTCCTGTTCTGGTTGTGGGTGGTTCCACAGCTTCAGAATCCTACTTCCTGTTATTGCTGTGAGTTGTTCTACAGTTTCAGGCTCACACTTCCTGTTCAGGCTGTGAACGGTTCTACAGCTTCAGGCTCCCACTTCCTGTTCAGGGTGTGGACGGTTCTACAGCTTCAGGCTCCCACTTCCTGTTATTGCTGTGAGTTGTTCTACAGTTTCAGGCTCTCACTTCCTGATCAGGCTGTGGTCGGTTCTACAGTTTCAGGCTCCCACTTCCTGTTCCGGCTGTGGGCGGTTCTACAGCTTCAGGCTCCCCCTTCCTGTTCAGGCTGTGGGCGGTTCTACAGCTTCAGGCTCACACTTCCTGTTCAGGCTGTGAACGGTTCTACAGCTTCAGGCTCCCCCTTCCCGATCATGCTATGGGGGGGTTCTACAGCTTCAGGCTCCCACTTCCTGTTCAGGCTATGGGCGGTTCTACAGCTTCAGGCTCCAGCTTCCTGTTCAGGCTGTGAACACTCGCTCAGCAGTGAGTGTGTGTGATTACTAGGCAGGGAAGATAACTGACAGTAGCTGCCTGAGAGGAGAGCTGTACACTATGGATCAATAAGGGAGCAGCTAAAACAAAAACGGTCCTGAATTTTTAAGAATGATGAATGGTGAAAATGTTTGTTATCTAACTTGCAAGCTTCCACCGTCAATTTTCGTTTGTGGTAAAACCCCTTGAAAGGGGGAAATTAAAGGGTTACATTTAGTGAGCGTTATAGTCACCTTAAGCTGTTCCTTGAAGGCAAAATATTTCCCGGAGCAGTTGAGCTCATAGTTCAGCTGACACTTCTGTTCCTCCAGGACTTGTGGATCCACATCTACTGCATTGGTCTCTTGATGCCCAAACAGCTGGCAGTACTCGTCCAGGATGGCACTGGTTATGCTGGTGACCTGGCTGTGGTAGTCGGTGACCGCCTGCCGAGGAGACGCGCACATGTATGGATCAGAAATGCTTCCGCGCTGCCCCATGTATGAGAGGAGCAGAAGATCTTACCTTCTGTGCACCGGCCGTGCGTCGACCAAGCTGAGGCCTGGCAGGTACCAGCTCCTTCACCCTGCAAAGATGGCGGACATAGCAGTAAGACTCAGAGGAGAAGCTGCACATGTTCTACTAATGTTCTAGAAGTCTCATGAAAAGCTGGAAACTGTCACCAAGATCCGCGTCCTCCAACCTGCGCCTCTCCAGCTGTGTCAAGGGTACAACTGCAAACCTGCCAACAGTTTTGATCAGAGGCGTCACTTAAAGGGGTGTTTAAACCATTGAGTTTTATGGTATATCACTAGGATAACAGGTCCCCAAAAGTGTCAGGTAACACCTGCACACAACTCTCCATTCTGTTCTATGGGAGGATAATGGCTGAACACAGCGCCCCCCTGTACTGGGAACTCCCAGAGAACAGAATGGAGAACACAGCGCTCCCCTGTACTGGGAACTCCCAGAGAACAGAATGGAGAACACAGCACTCCCCTGTACTGGGAACTCCCATAGAACAGAATGGAGAACACAGCACTCCCCTGTACTGGGAACTCCCATAGAACAGAATGGAGAACACAGCGCTCCCCTGTACTGGGAACTCCCATAGAACAGAATGGAGAACACAGCGCTCCCCTGTACTGGGAACTCCCATAGAACAGAATGGAGAACACAGCTCCCCTGTACTGGGAACTCCCATAGAACAGAATGGAGAACACAGCCCTCCCCTGTACTGGGAACTCCCATAGAACAGAATGGAGAACACAGCGCTCCCCTGTACTGGGAACTCCCATAGAACAGAATGGAGAGAACACAGCGCTCTCCTGTACTGGGAACTCCCATAGAACAGAATGGAGAGAACACAGCATTCCCCTGTACTGGGAACTCCCATAGAACAGAATGGAGAACACAGCGCTCCCCTGTACTGGGAACTCCCATAGAACAGAATGGAGAGAACACAGCGCTCCCCTGTACTGGGAACTCCCATAGAACAGAATGGAGAACACAGCACTCCCCTGTACTGGGAACTCCCATAGAACAGAATGGAGAGAACACAGTGCTCCCCTGTACTGGGAACTCCCATAGAACAGAATGGAGAACACAGCGCTCCCTTGTACTGGGGACTACCATAGAAAAGAATGGAAAAGAGCGCTCTCCAGTGCAAAAAAGATGAACCCATTATCCTGTCATGTATTGCTCTGTTATATATGTAAATTTGACATGGAAATTGTATTCAGTGTATTTACATTGTATGCCTTATTATGGATGTCTATAAAAATTGTTTAAAAAAAATGTATTGCTCTTCTCATTACCCATTGGGTCTAGTTTAATCTCATCTTTCCCTGTCCAGAGAACAATAGAGCGGTCATTATGTCATTGCCTACTATTTATAATGAGATTTCACAGAGATAGGCAGAAGCCACAGTAAAGCATGATTAGCCTGCCTGGCCATTCAGGAGTTTTAGCTCTTTAGTAATTAGTAAGCTAGAAAAGTGTCCTTTGTGATGGAAGTGCCCCTTAAAGGTGCATACGGAGTAACTCTGGAAATACATTACCTTGTTTTTGGTTGCAGCCTGCATCATACCCCAGAGCTGAAATCACAATTCTTCTTACTCTGAAGCAGGATTTTTCCTGCATCCCCTGTATGGGCACCTACAGTGCAGATTGGTACCTCAAACTCTTTACTAATGCCAGTGACAAGTACAATTGAGGTAGTCCTGGCACTGAGGAGTTCCCCTTTAATGGTCATGTGATGCTTTCCAGCCAATTACATGAGCAGAAGGTTGCTTATTTGGCCAACAATCAGCACAGGACCAGTAGAGGGCAACTCCAGGGCTGAAGGCCAGACATGATTTCATGGAGAGGTTGGATGGAAGAAGCGGCTCAGCAGACGATGATGTAGCCCAGGGGTCTGCAACGTCGGCTCTCCAGCTGTAGGGAAACTACAACTCCCCCCATGCATTTATATAATCTATATAAGTGGGCATGATGGGAGATGTATTTTCTATCTCTATACCGGGGGTCTGCAATGTCGGCTCTCCAGCTGTTGGGAAACTACAACTCCCATCATGCATTTATATAATCTATATCAGTGGGCATGATGGGAGATGTAGTTTCCTGCTGTATAACAGGGGTCTGCAACGTCGGCTCTCCAGCTGTAGGGAAACTACAACTCCCATTATGCATTTATGTAATCTATATCAGTGGGCATGATGGGAGATGTAGTTTCTATCTCTATACCAGGGGTCTGCAATGTCCGCTCTCCAGCTGTTGGGAAACTACAACTCCCATCATGCATTTATATAATCTATATCAGTGGGCATGATGGGAGTTGTAGTTTCCATCTCTATACCAGGGGTCTGCAATGTCGGCTCTCCAGCTGTTGGGAAACTACAACTCCCATCATGCATTTATGTAATCTATATCAGTGGGCATGATGGGAGATGTAGTTTCCTGCTGTATAACAAGGGTCTGCAACGTCGGCTCTCCAGCTGCTGGGAAACTACAACTCCCATCATGCATTTATATAATCTATATCAGTAGGCATGATGGGAGATGTAGTTTCCATCTCTATACCAGGGGTCTGCAATTCGCTCTCCACTGTTGGGAAACTAATCTCCATCATTCATTTATTTAATCTATATCAGTGGGCTTGATGGGAGATGTAGTTTCCTGCTGTATAACAGGGGTCTGCAACGTCCGCTCTCCAGCTGCTGGGAAACTACATCTCCCATCATGCCCACTGATATAGATGATATAAATGCATGATGGGAGTTGTAGTTTCCCAGCAGCTGGAGAGCCGACGTTACAGACCCTTGTTGCTGGTGATCTCGCACTGACCTCCTTTGTATCGGACACAAGGTCGTGCCGCACTTTGAATCCCCGCTTTGTCTTCCCCCCATTAGTCAGTAAGGTGTCACTCACTTCAAGGCCATCTCTTCTACCATCCGCTTGGGGACTAATGGCTTCTCCAGCGTCAGCTCCAGTACCAGGTAGGTCCCAGAATCCACATATTGCTGCAGAGATCAGAGGAGTCATGTGATCAATCACAGATAAGGGGGGCAATTCTGATAAAACCAACTTAAAGGGTTTGTCCAGGATTAGATTTGTTTCAAAACAGGATGTCTCTGGTATTGCAGCTAAGCTCCATTGAAGTGAATGGGGCGGAGCTGCAATACCAGACATATCCTGTGACAGAGGTGGCGCTGTTTTAAAAGAAAGCAACAATGTTTTTTTTCTCCTGGACAACCCCTTTATTGCGGGGTTCTCACCAAAGAGTTGTTTAATGGTATATTGATAGGACGTGCCATCAAAGTCTGATAGGTGCAGGTCCTACCTCTAGACCCCACACCTATCTTAGGAATGGGCCCCCAAAAGATGAGGGGGAAGAGCAGGTCACACTTGTACATGCCTCTCCATTGTGTTCTATGGGAGGAGTACAGCCGAACACAGCACTCCCCTGTACTGGGAACTACTATAGAACAGAATGGAGAACACAGCGCTCCCCTGTACTGGGAACTCCCATAGAACAGAATGGAGAACACAGCGCTCCCCTGTACTGGGAACTCCCATAGAACAGAATGGAGAACACAGCACTCCCCTGTACTGGAAAAATCCCATAGAGCAAAAATGGAGGAAACACAGGGGCTCCCCGTTCTGGGGAAAAACCCATAGAACAGAAAATGGAAAAACACAGCGCTCCCCCCGTAATGGGAACTACTATAGAACAGAATGGGGAACACAGGGGCTCCCCTTGTACTCGGGGGGCTCCCCTAGAAAAAGAATGGGGAAAACCCCAGGCCCCCCCTTACAGGGAAATCCCATTAAAACGAATGGAGAACACAGCGCCCCCCCTTACTGGGAACTAACCCCCATTGGGGGAGAAAAAAAGAGAACAGCGCTTCCCTGTACTCGGGAAATTCCCAATAGAACAGAATGGAGAACACAGCGCTCCCCGTACTGGGGAAATCCCCCTAGAAAGAATTTGAGAACACAAACGCTCACCCTAAATTTTGAATTCCCCAAAAAAAAAGAATGGAGAGAACACAGCGCTCCCCCCCCTTTCTGGGGAAATCCCCTAGAACAGAAAGGAGAACACAGCGCTCCCCTGTTCCCGGGGAAAATCCCTAGAGCAAAGGGGGAGAACCAGTGTCCCCTGTACTGGGAACTCCCCTTTGGGAAATGGGGGAAAAACAGTGCTTCCCCCGTACTGGGAACTCCCCCTTGAACAGAATGGGAACACAGCGCTCCCCGTACTGGGAACTCCCATAGAGGAGGGGGTTTAGGAAAACAGCGCTCCCCCGTATTGGGGAAAAACCCATAAGGAGAATGGAGAAAAACAGCGCTCCCCTGAAAATGGGAACCCCCCCTAGAAAGAATGGGGGAACACAGCGCTCCCCCGTACTGGGAACTCCCCTAGAACAGAAAGGAGAACACAGTGCTCCCTGTACGGGGAACTCACATAGAACAGAAGGGAGAACACAGCGCTCCCCTGTACTGGGAACTCCCATAGAACAATGAGAACACAGCGCTCCCCGTACTGGGAACCCTCCCATAGAACAGACTTGAGAACACAGCGCTCCCCTGTACTGGGAACTCCCATAGAACAGAATGGAGAGTAGGGCGCAAGTGTAACCGGTTCTCTTTTCTGGGCTGACGCTTTCGGAGGCCCATTTGCGAGATAGGCGCAGGGCTCAGAGGTGAGTCCTGTACCTATCAGACTTATCCTATGCCATCAATTCCCCAGTGTGGAAAAATGGGAAAAAAAATTATAAAATTCAGAAAACCTTCCAGACTTTTATAATTATACAGGTTACAAGGACGTCTCCAGGTTTTTTTTTTCCCAATAACATTCTTTACCTCCAGCTGAATACAGGATTTCTGGCTGATGCAACAGTCTCTGATCGGTCACATGACCTGCACTCTGGCTGACGGACACTGTGTTTTTGATGGAAGTTTGTCTCTCTTTGCATTGATACCAGACTGACACTGACTCTCCCATAGGAATGCAGAGAGGGATCCACTTCCGGGCACACAATCGTGCTGTGTGTTTCAGCAGCTCGGAGTGCAGGTCACATGATCCAGCGGCAGCAGTGATAGATCCTGTATTCAGCTGCAGGTCACATGACCCAGGGGCAGCAGTGATAGATACTGTATTCAGCTGCAGGTGAGCAACATAACTGCCCTGCTGTGCACCTAGAGGGAATGTCTTCAAAGTAGAGTGCATCACCGCACATGATCACAAGAGGGCAGCACGAGTCAAGAACTCCCGAAACCCGATGCCACCATTACTTGTGTCTGATAATGCCCCTGTTATAAGATATAAGGGTGAAACCTAGCGCCTCTCCATGCTGCAGCCATACTACATGACGCTATAAGTATGTGCACCCCCAGATCTGTGTCACTCATAGATATATCAGCTTTATGTTCCAGGTGAATGCTGGGTACCTGCCCCTCGATGTTCGCCGCCGCCGCCTGATGTATCGCTGCTGGGTCGATGTCTGCCACCTCCGACGATCTCAGGACAGCGGACATCTGCAGGAAGAGGAGAAGAATCGGTAAGACCCCCGAACTGCAAGATAGGTAGACTAAGAATATATAGTCACACTTCACTATCTGCCCTATGGTATAACCCACAATGCCGAGTAAATGTATAGGAATAGAAGTACGTGGCTTCAGAGCTGAAATCATTCTGTATCCCCAAGTAATTGTAAGAGCTCAGATAAGCTAATGTACACAGTGACTGCACCAGCAGAATAGTGAGTGCAGCTCTGGAGTATAATACAGGATGTAAACTCAGGATAAAGTACAGATAAGTAATGTATGTACACAGTGACTGCACCAGCAGAATAGTGAACGCAGCTCTGGAGTATAATACGGGTTTGTAACTCAGGATCAGTACAGGATAAGTAAATGTATGTACCAGTGACTGCCCCAGCAGAATAGTGAGTGCAGCATTTGGGGGAAAATACAGGATGTAACTCAGGATCAGTACAGATAAGTAATGTATTGTACAGTGACTGCACCAGCAGAATAGTGAGTCAGCTCTAGATATAATAAGGATGTAACTCAGTCTTTAAACGGGAAAAAGTAATGTATGTACAGTGACTGCACCAGCAGAATAGTGAGCGCAGCTCTGGAGTATAATACAGAATCTGTACAGTAATGTATATATCAAGTCTTTAAACTTTTTATATAGAATTATTATGTGAGCCGTTAGAGTTGGACGTACCCTTCAATGCTCCAAGCTGTTGAATAGTGACATCGCTGCAGAGCTTAGGACAGGGGTCACCTTCAGACATGGAGAATGACAGGGGACACCTTCAGTATCAATATCTGCCTCGTCCAGACAATGTCAGATGCTGCAAAGCCTCCTGGATTTCAGCAGCTCCTATATTTCTGCAGCGCTCCATTCTCGTATGCACACACTTCATATATAGATGCTCCTTCACATCAGGTGCATTAGTAAGCACACGAGACGCCGCGGTGTGATGGGGAATGATGACCTTGATGTCTAGCCTCTCAAGGCCGTCATCTCTAGTGAGACTCCTCGTGGCAGCCACACTTATCATCCCCAGCTCCCAGCATGCCGTGTGCCTCTGCTCGGGGGTCCATGGTCTCCGCTTTATAAATCATCAGAACAGAGAATAACAAAGGAACTGGATAAAAGTGTGAAATATATGACAGCCGCCCATGCACCCGGAGGATCGGGTCTGCACACGGCTGGAGACTTGTGCCAGCCGGGCACGATCTGGTGTGGGCAAGAAGATTCCTCTCCACAGCAAGCAGAGATCTTAGAACTGGTGACTAGTGATGCTCAGATCATTTTCAATGAATGAAAAACTTTGATTTGGGACGTCCCGAACCCAAACTTTCTCACTTTGACCCCAACTCTGCCTTTATCTTTACTGAAACCATAACTCCAATTTGGGATAAGGGGTTTTAAACTGGTCTTCAGGTCTTAAAGGGGTGGTCCCATCTCCTAGACTGATGGCATATCGATAGGATATGCAATCAATGATACGTGCACTTCCCAGAGGTGGTCAAGAATGGGCCCTCAAAATCAAAGGGAGAGTTCCGACCACCTTTTCGTTACCAATGGAGACTTTCAGGACCCCGTTTCCAAGATGGCCGGGGGTCCCAATGGAGTGACCCACACCTGTCGCACATTGATGGCCTATCCTATCAATACACCATCAATGTGTGAGATAAGAAAGCCCCTTTAAAGGGGTGCTCCCACCACAGACTGTAATGGGAAACTGATAGGATATGGCATCAAAGTCTAAGGCTATGTTCACACGGCTTATTCTGGGCGTATTTCAGTCCGTAATTACACACCGTACTGCACGAATTACGGCTGGAATACGTCCCAGTCATTACAGTAATGCACAGTTCTCATAGAGAACTATGGATTACGTCTCCTCTCCCCGCTCGCACAATACGCCGAGCGGGGAGATAAGTGACGTGCTACTTATTCACGGCGTATACACACCGAGAATAATGAAAGTCTATGGGATCAGCAGGCTGCCGGCCCCCCTGCCCCGCCCCCGCTCACAAGCACATGGTGTAATTGAGGGCAAAATACGTCCCACAATTAAGCCGTGTGAACATAGCCTAATAGGTGAGGGTAAACAAAGTAAATCCGCTTCACCCTTGCTTCGTTCTGAGGTTTTCCTTGATTCAAACAATTATTTCGAGGCGTAGTTCCTAGAGCGCGGTGGAAGTGAGGAGCCCGGAGTTAGCCCATGGATTCAAATGGGCTTTACAGCCAGTATTCAAAAAGTAGAGATGTTCTCCAGCTCCTTCATATCAAACTTTTATTTTAGAAAGAGGTTAAAATGCCATAATAGTATGCAGATTAGCTCACGCGTTTCGGGTATTCCAACCCTTAGTCATAGCATATTCCATGCATATGCTATGACTAAGGGTTGGAATACCCGAAACGCGTGAGCTAATCTGCATACTATTATGGAATTTTAACCTCTTTCTAAAATAAAAGTTTGATATGAAGGAGCTGGAGAACATCTCTACTTTTTGAATACTAATAGGTGAGGGTACCCTCACTGGGCTCCGTACATATCTCAGGACCAGGCCTCTGAAAGTCTTGTCTCAGGATGGAGAACCAGTCTCTATTCTGTTCTATGTGAGTTCCCAGTACAGGAGGGCACTGTGTTTTCCATTCTGTTCTATGGGAGTTCCGAGTACAGGAGGGCACTGTGTTTTCCATTCTGTTCTATGGGAGTTCCGAGTACAGGAGGGCACTGTGTTTTCCATTCTGTTCTATGGGATTTCCCAGTACAGCCTATAGCGCTGATTTGTCAAAATTGAAGTTTTTATTGAATGAATATTAGTGACAGTTCAGTTTTACTCCATAGTTTCTATTTCTAACACTTTGATTAGGATGACCCAAACCAAAGCAGTAAGATTTGGGCTGAATTTGACTTTGATCCATATCTGAAGGTACAAAAAGGTGCAAAAAGCTTCTTCCTGGCATTTTTGCACGCCTCTCACCACTTTCGGAAATAATGACCAGGGCTTGGTGCGTCCCTACCACCTGTCAGATTTACCCGACATTTCATTTGGTGTAAATTAGCAGGAACACCCGGCACTCATGCCCGGCACTCACCCGTCTGCTGCCTTCTTTCTCCTTGGCGCCCTTCTCGTCCTTGCCCAGGCGGCTCGGTGGCGGTCTGACGTGAGGAGAGTTGAGGCCCAGCGGGGCGGCCGCCAGTTTACTCATCAGACTGTTCTGACGGACGAAGTCTCTCAGGACGCTGTGCTGACATTTTGTCTACAAGAAGAAGAGACAGGGGCCGATCAGTGATGGAGCCAACATACAAGAAGCCATATTATATATAGCGGCTCTGGAGAGGTCATTGGGGTGGGGTCTGGGCTCCAAGTGCCCGCTTATGGATACGTTCACATGTATTCCTGGGACAAGCATAACCCACTTGGGGCCCCTATACTTGTGGGGCCCCCGGGCAACTGCCTAGTGTGCACAATAGAAAAGATGGCCCTGTTTTATGCACCAAAATAAACATAAAAAATGCACCACGGTGCCTCATTGTTTCCCATAGTGCATTGCACCATTAGTGCACATAGTGAGGTTTTTTTATGCATCATTCAATGCATTGTTTGACACCTAAAGAAACCTGGAGTGTGTCAATTCTTTGTGTGTAATGCGGAATTTTACAAAGGGTGCTTTCACGCGGTGCGTTTTTGCCGGATTTTTTGACGCCTTTTTTGTGCAGGAAGACACAGCAATTAATGCTGTACATTGCTGCACAAAAATGCATAAAAAATCGCGGCAAAAAATGCGGCAAAAATGCACCGTGTGAAAGCACCCAAAGGGAAATCAATGGGGATTGCAAGATACACATCAATTGATGCAAATATTGCTGCACTGATCAGGGTCCTGCGCTCCTGTTCTTTTGTGCAGTGCATAATGCGTGAAACAGTGCAGGAAAAAAACCTGCTGCTGTGCGTCTGCTGAGCGCTTAGGGCGCATCCCCACGGCAGTGGACAAATACCGGCCGGTTTGCCGTCCGGTATTTGTCCGGTTTTTGCGATAAGCGGAGAACAGCCCCCCCCCATGAAGAAGCACCTCTTCCGTCCGAAAACCGGACGGAAGATGGTGCATGTTCTATGTTTTACCGCCGGCGACAAAACCGCCGGGCGGAAAACCCATGCAGTGGGGCTGCTGCACGGGTTTTCCATAGAGCACAATTGTGCTAATTTTCGGCCGGTTTTTCAGGCGGTCTGAAAAACTACAAACCGCCTGAAGAACCGGCCGAAAACCCGTGCAGTGGGGACATGGCCTTAGGGTACGTTCACACGGCTTATTTTGCCACGTATTTCGGCACGTATTGCGCTTAACAAGCGGCGAGATGCGCGCCGCAATTACGGTAATCCATAGCTCTCATGGAGAACTATGGGTTACGCCTCGTTCCCCCGCTCGTACAATATAATCGTATTGTACGCGCGGGGAGATAAGTGACATGTCAATTATTCGCAGCAGTTACACGCCGCGAGTAATGCGTGTAAATGGGGCCAGCGGGCTGTCTGCCCCACCCCCCCATGCTTTGGGAATACGCGCAACTCCCAAAACACCTGCCGTATTGCAGCGCGTACTGTACGCACCACAATTACGCCGTGTGAACATACCCTTATTCCCATTTCAGTCAGTGAGACCCTAAAGTCAAGGTTTTTTTTTGTCCATAGATTGACTTGCTATTGCAAGAACCTTCCAGAATTTTGCACATCACGAAGCAAGCAAAAAAAAACCAAAAACCGCTGTGTGAACTTGGCCTAATGCACCGAAGAGTGTCAAGTACCATGAAGTTCTCTGAGCTGAAAAACGCTTGAAAATATGCATCAAAAATAAGCTCCAAAAATGCAACAAAAAGACGCATGAAGAAGCGCCTATTTCACCGCACACTTTTACGCCGCGTGAAGAGAGCCGGTGACATCTTCTAACACCAGCCGTCATTGCAAGGAGTTTCTGTGATTAGAGCTCAGGCGTTGCTAACGAAAACCTTTGCAGCTTGCTACTTCACCATTTTTAACCTGCTTGCTGTCAGTGAATGGAAAATTTCTTGTTTACAGGCAGAGGCCAAATGGTCCTAAATACTGTATAGTTTTAAGGCAGCGTTCACATTTTGGGCCTTAGGGGATGTTCACACGGCACACTGCGTTGTGTACTGTACGCGCCACAATACACCGGGTGTTTTAAAAGTACAAGCTGGCAAGTGCGTATTTCTAAAACAGAGGGGAGCCGGCCCCATTCACTTCTATTATCCACAGCATGTAAGCGCTGGGAAGAAGTGACATGTCACTCCTCTCTTCCGCCATACAATATGTGCGTATTTTACAGTGGGCAAGATGGGCATAATTCATAACTCTCGATGAGAGCTATGAATTACCGTAATTGCGGGGCACATTTTGGGCGTATTGCAGCGCAATTATGCGCCGAAATATTCCCTGCGATTATGTCATGTGAACATACCCTTAGGGAATGTTCACACAATGTACTGCGGCGTGTACAGTCCACACCGCAGTACCTCGTGTGTTTCGGGAGCTCGCGCTAATACGCAGCCCGCCGGCCCCATTGACATTCATTACTCGCAGCGCGTATTTGCCGCAAGTAATTGTCACCTCCCTGCACGTACAATATGATCATATTCTATGAGCGGGGAGAGGAGGCGTAATCCATAGTTCTCTATGAGAACTATGGATTACCGTAATTTCGGCGCACATCTCGCCCGTATTAGAGCGCAAATACACGCCGAAATTACCCCGTGTGAACATACCCTTATGTATGAAAACTGTCTACTAGTAAGGCTATCTTTGTTGCCCATAGTAATCAATCAGAGCTCATAGTGACAAATCAAAACTCACAGCAACCAATCAAAGCTCACAGCAATCAATCAGAGCTCATAGTAACCAATCAGAGCCCATAGCAACCAATCAGAGCTCATAGCAACCAATCAGAGCTCATAGAAACCAATCAGAGCCCATAGCAACCAATCAGAGCCTATAGCGACCAATCAGAGCTCTTAGTAACCAGAGCTCATAGCAACCAATCAGAGCCCACAGAAACCAATCAGAGCTCATAGCAACCAATCAGAGCTCATAGCAACCAATCAGAGCTCATAGCGACCAATCAGAGCTCATAGCGACCAATCAGAGCCCATAGCAACCAATCAGAGCTCATAGCAACCAATCAGAGCTCATAGCAACCAATCAGAGCTCATAGCAACCAATCAGAGCCCATAGCAACCAATCAGAGCCCGTAGCCACCAATCAGAGCTCAGCAAAGTTTAACACTGTGTGCATACAGTCTTACAGCTGTGTTATAATTGTATCCCGCCTCAGACTGATGCACGTTAGGCCCCATTCACATCACGTTTCTTGTCCCTGTTTGTGGCATCTGTTGTGATACTGGGAAAATTGTATCGTGACAGATACCGCAGCGGAGCCACGATCAGACCATAGACATCTATAGAAAAATGGCGTCCATTTGCCCTATTTACTGAAGGTACACCCTCTGTGCAGTGTGATAGACTACCTTTGCCCTATAGACCCCTATGGCCCTGTCACAGCCCCACAGCGGTATCCGTTGCGATACATTTTGCACTGTATTTTGACGGATACCACGAACGGGGACAAGAAGCGTGATGTGAACAGAGTCTTACCTGCATTAAAGGGGTTTTGCCACGATCTAATGTCATCGTGGGATCCTCCAAAATGGGTATTTAATCACTTTTCTAAATATATGTCATCAAAAAAGTGAAGCCTCTGAGAGCTACAGCCTTCCTTACATGCCCTTGGTTTCCTGACAGTTTACATTAGATACAACCAGGAGCTGACATGAGCTGATCTGGCCGGCGCTTGCGTTGTTTGCACTTTTTATCTGATGGCAGGGAACATGAAGGAGCTTTGAAGGGACTGGGGAGAAAGATCCTGTGTCTTTTGTATAGAGAATCCACTGGTTGTAATGTAATTATCTGAGTAAACATGCAGATGCTCCCTGGCTCTCTGCTCAGCCCCCCTCCCTCCCTGCATCCCTTCGTTAAGGAATGAAAGGCGGCTGCTGAGCTTATCTTCTCTCCTGAGCACAGAAGAGGGAGAAATAAAACGCATGTAGCTTGTGCACAATACAGTTATCCTCTGTGGATTAGCAAAACGATGTTTGCTCAACTACAGAGACTGAGTATCATGAGCGTGCATGGGAGGAGGAGCGATGACATCACAGAGGGGGTACTTGTTTTATTAAACACAGAAACACAACGCCCCTTTTTTCAAGCCTCAAGAGGGGAGAATCAGCCTGTTAGGTGAGGAAATCACTTCTTGGCAAAACCCCTTTAATACACTGCACCAACCTGTCCGGACAGGAGAGAGGTTTGTGCTGCTGATATATTCGGGCTATACAATACATGGAAACCTCTAAAGAAGCATTTATGCTATCTATCATACATGAATTCTTAGTTCACACGTTTTGATCAAAAAATGTTTAAGCCACCCCCAGCTTGCCTTGAGATCCCGTTGCAAGCCGGGGGTGGCTTAAGCATTTTTTGATCAAAACGTGTGAACTAAGAATTCTGTATGATAGAGAGCATAAATGCTTATTTAGGGATTTCCATGTATTGTATAGCCCTTTTAGCAGTTGTGTGCCACTGGTATTGGAGTGCGTGTATATATATATATATATATATTATATATATTATATATATATATATATTATATATATATATATATGCCGCAACCAAGCCAGTGGCACCCAGGTTCACATTTGTGTTTTTCAGAAATGTTTTTTTGTTCAAAACTATACGTTGTATTTGGAATATATTGCTTTTAATCTATATAGGGAGGAATGGATGCCTCCATTTTGGTCTCTTGCACCCCGCCCATGTTTTTATTTCTTTCTCTCTGGATTATGGAGGTCGGTTGACCCAATGAGAAGTCTGAATTTGGCTCTATTGAGAGGTAAAGATAGAGTAGGACCACCCGCCTTGAGATCCCGTTGTAAGCCGGGGGTGGCTTAAACATTTTTTTATCAAAACGTGTGAACTAAGAATCTCAAAGTTTTTTTCATGGCTGATGTATTCGGCTCACAGAGTATTGTCTAGCCTAGACATGACTGCAACAAACCTTCAGCTGTGAGAAGTCGGGTCTGTACCTGCTTCTATTCATGGACAGAAAGCAGAGATAGCGATGAACTGAAACACAAAGTATATTCACAAAGGTGCAGAACTCTCGTTACAGAACACTGAGGCTGGATTTACCTGAAACCAGTATAACCCCCTTTAAACTCCAGCACTACCAGCGGGTGCCGCCGTCTCCTGGGGAAAGTCTAAGACGCAATATTTTGCATGCTCGCCCCGTCCTACCTTCTCCAGCACCTCCGCGTCCTGATAGGCCAGGATTCTGTAGGCGCCGCGCAGACGTTTGACTCCTGGATACAGCAGGGGAACCAGGTTGACGTAAGCCACTCCGTGGAAAGACACGTGCACGTCCTCGTCACCCTGCGGGAGGGATCAAAAGCTTCACATCTACATCCCCAGAGATTAACTGTATGGGGCCATAGCTACAGCCATAGCAGCCGATATGGGGCCCAGAGGTTGCAGGGGCCTCCTCAGGTGCAAGAACATTGTGCCTGGTAATACCAAGTAGTTTTGTGCTGCCTTGCAGTATTATGTGGGTTCTGATATGTGGCGGTATTATTTATACCATTAATTATTGCCACTTATGTAGCCGTCTCCTGTCATTAGGTGTTGGGGCCCCATCTCATTTTGCTACGGGCCCTATGAATTCTAGTTACACCCCTGCATGGGGCAGGCATATACCCATCCATTGGTCTCCTTTACCAGATTGTAAGCTCTTGTGGGCAAGGGCTCCTACTGCTGTGTGTCATCCATCATGTGCTGGAATATCATTAAAGGGTTGTTCCCACCATAGCCTTCAATGGTACATACTACTAGGATCTGATAGGTGCGGGTCTCACCTATAGGACTTTAACCTATCTTGGGAACAGGCCCCCAAAAGTTTGAGCTCAGAATGGAGAGCCGGTCACGCATGCAAGCAACTCTACATTATTATTATTATTATTATTTATTATTATTAACATTTATTTTAAAGCGCCATTGATTCCGTGGCGCTGTACATTTGAGGGGGGTCACATACATGATATGTCAAGTGAGTACAATAATGACAATGAATGACGTATAACTGGTACAGAGGGAGAGAGCTTCCCTGTACTGGGATCTCCCATAGAACAGAATGGAGAACATGGAGTATTTGAGCACTGATATGGCTGCGGACACTCACCTTCTCGGCTCTCCCCGGTTTGGATCTGCCGCCCGGGGTGATGGCTGCTCTCATGATCTCCACCGGCCAGTAACGGCACTCCGCAATCCGCTTCTGCAAACTGTGCAGGGCGAGAAAAATTTATTGATAAACCCAATTTCACTGAAAAGCAAGCAGAGGTATTACTGTGATTATGTCCTGGGGGGGGCACCTTGAGAAACGTGTGGTTCTCATGCTCCGATTGGCTGAACCAGTGATTGGCATAAGGCTCCACCAATCAGATTGGGAGTAGCAAGCAGCTCTCATGATATCACGGGCTCCAGCAGGGTCATAGCCACGGGGCCCCAAAGCAGAAATTCCCAGGGGCCCCGATCTGCCATGACCCCTGCCAGCGAAAAAGACTATGGATGGCCAAAGACTTTCCTGTTTGCTGAATTAAGGGGGTCCCGATGCTGTGTAAGACCCCCCTCTAATGCAGCATGTGTGTAACCCCCCAAAACAAGAAGACCCGGTCACCTGATCACTGCGGCCTGGTCGAGGAAGCAGCGCCTCTCTGTGTCCCAGGTCACTCTCTTTTTGTGGGTCTCGGCTTCAATGCGGAGGTCCTTGTCCTGCCGAAAAACATGGAGGCGCCCGGTTTATAGAGACCCCCGATATCAGAGCAGGGATCCCGCCCGCTGCAACCAACCACACCGGAGCCCCGCTGCCCAGATCACCTCTTTTCGGTTCATCTCTCCGTCCTCTTCTTCATAGGTCCCTGACTGAACGAAGGCTCCTGGGATCTGCTGGGCCCCCGGGGCTGAGATCCCGCTCGTGGGCCACCTCTTCTGCCGGGAGACGGGCTCGCCCTCCCCGCCGCCCTTCAGGACGCCATTGGAAAAGATCAGAGTGGATTCTCTCTGCGCCGAGAAGGAAGCGAGACCCGTTATATAATAATCAGCATCTGCCTGTATCTTCTATACATTATTATGACCACTTCCTCCTTTGTGGCTTATAAAGAAATTCCCATGTGCTGCGCTGGCTTGGTGGGTATATAAGGTGTGATAGGCCGTCTGCACACATATCCCTTATCAGAGTTGGATGATTAGCGTCTTTTGGAAGGTATTTCTGACACTGCGCAGTTTGTGACCTGTTGGCGACTGCTGTGGTGAAAGTATACTGTGTATGGGGCCCGGAGCAGATGGATGTCACTGCACCTCTGCTAACCCTACTGTGTATGGGGCCCGGAGCAGACGGATGTCACTGCACCTCTGCTAACCCTACTGTGTATGGGGCACCGGAGCAGATGGATGTCACTGCACCTCTGCTAACCCTATTGTGTATGGGGCCCGGAGCAGACGGATGTCACTGCACCTCTGCTAACCCTACTGTGTATGGGGCCCCGGAGCAGACGGATGTCACTGCACCTCTGCTTAACCCTTTTGTGTATGGGGCCCGGATCAGAGGGTTGTCACTGCACCTCAGCTATCCCTACTGTGTATGGAGCCCCAGGCAAAGGTGTCACTGCACCTCTGCAAACCCACGTGATGGGACGCAGAGCAGGCGGATTCACTGCCCCCCTGCTAACCCTGTTGGATGGGCCCAGCAGACGGGTGTCACTGCCCCTGCAAAAACCACGTGTATGGGGCCCGGGGGGGTGGGGGGGAAAATCCCGCACCCCCGTTAACCCAATGTGTATGGGGCCCCGGGGTAAGGAGTCATGCACCTCTGTTAACCCCCTGTTTATGGGCCCGGAGCAGACGGAGTCACTGCACCTTACAACCCATGTTATGGGGCCCCCGGAACAACGTATGTACGCACCCCCTTTCTAAAACCCTACTGTATGGGGGGCCCCGGGGGAGAGGAGTCACTGCACCTCGCTAACCCCCCTTTAAAGGGGGGCCCGGGGCAGACAATGTACTGCCCCCCTGCTAAACCCTATTGTTTATGGGGCCCGGGGCCAGACGGATGTCACTGCACCCTGCTAACCCACTGGTTGGGGCCCCCGGACAGACAGATTCACCTCACCCTCGCTAACCCCCCATTTTTGAGGGGCCCGGAGCGAGGATGTCACTGACCTCTCTAACCCACCTGTATGGGGCCCCCGCAGCAACGGGTGTCAGCACCTCTGCTAACCCTAAAATTTTGTATGGGCCCGGGGCAAAAAATGTCACTGCACCTCGCTAACCCACGTGTATGGGCCCGGGGCAGACGATTCACTGCACCTCCTGCTAACCTACTGTGTATGGGGACCCCCGGGGCAGATGGGATGTCACGCACCCTCTAAACCCCCTGTGTAGGGGCCCCTCAGCAACGGGTTCACCCGCACCCTGCTACCCACTGTGTAGGGGCCCGGAGGGGAAAGGGGGTTCACGCCTTCTGCAAACCCTACTGGAGGGGTCCGGAGCGACGGATGTCACTGCACCTCTGCTAACCACTGTGTATGGGGCCCCCGGAAACAACCAAATTGCGCCCCCTCTGCCAACCCTACTTGTAGGGGCCCGGAGCAGAGGGGTTCACTGCACCTTGCTAACCCTACTGGTATGGGGCCCCCCGGGGGGAAAGGATTCACTGCACCCCCGCTAACCCTCCTGTGTATGGGGCCCCGGGAAAAGAAGGATTCACTGCCCACCCCCCCCCTAACCCTATGTGTAGGGCCCTGGAAAAAGACGGGGTCACCGCACCTCTGCTAAAACCCACGTGTATTTGGGGCCTGAACAGACGGGTGTCACTCACCCTTTTAACCTACTTTAGGAGACTCGGGAATTTTCGGATTTTAGCTGCTGCTCACATCTTATTATGCACAGTTGGGGAACTTACCTAGAGTAAAGTGCTGAACTTCTGTACAGTGCTTTTGCCTAGAAAAACTATTCAGAATTTTTATCTAAGCTGCTGTTTTGTTAGGGCCCCGTTCACACGGGGTTTTTCAGAACGATTTACATTGGTTGCCGATCGTAAATCCGTTCCGAAATCAGTTGAAAAAAAGTTGCAAAATAAGGGGCCCCCTAAGTGTGGGAAGTATTTGTAACTGATTTTCCCGACGGATTCACCATCTCCAATCTTGTGGTGGTGAATCCTCCGGAAAAAATTAA
>JAODAL010043675.1:0-33626 GCA_025379985.1 Phyllomedusa bahiana
ATTATACCCTTAGCAGTACATTGTATAAGGAAAACAAGCACTAAAAATTACCTAAACCACACTGTATGTGTGCAATACTAAACATACAGTTTCCGAATGAAACACCTACACATAGAGCAAATATACCACATATATTATCATCATACTGTTAATAAAAAAACTCCCACAATAAAAGGTCCATCAACCCCAATTGTTATGGTATATAAGGACCAAATTATACTGCCAGACCATGCCCACATTGTGAATATCAATTGTACAGAAGCACTCAGAAGACCATATGGCCTCGTTCACATGGCTTATTTTGCCGCGGATTGGCGCCGTACTGCGCACCGGATATGCGCTTCAGTATGGCGCCAATCCGTCCCTGTCATTACGGTAATCCACTGCTCTGATAGAGAACAGTGGATTCCGTCGCTCCTCCCCGCTCGGCGAATCCCCCGCGGGGGAGAAAAGTGACATGCACATTATTTACGGCGCGTACGCGCCTTAGATAATGCATTGTCTATGGGCCGGGGAGCGGCGCCCCCGACGCGCTCCGGCCCCGCCCCGTCCCGCCCCTTATTCCCGACGGATTTGTGAGCTCAATACGGCTCACAAATCCGTCGGGAATAAGCCGTGTGAACACGGCCTATAAGTGATTACAGTGAGTTACATCCAGTGACTCACTTTTATTTTTAGGTCTAGACCGTTATGATGACTGCTCACAGCCAAGTCTCATCTCAGCATAATTTGCCACAGAAACATTTTAGAATCCTCTGTTTTCCAGCAACTCCTTACCCATTCCCCACCTCTCTACAAACTCCCCATGGAATTATATACTTTGATGTATTTTTTTGTAATGTTTCTATTTCTTTATAGGTTTTCCCTTTGGACTCCTTTGGATTGGTTAGACTATCTAGCACCAGCTTTGCATCTATTTCTTTATTAACCCCTTACTGCTGCTGCCGGTTTTGGCCTTTCTGACAGAGCCCCATTTTTTTTAAATCTGACGTGTGTCACTTTATGTGAAAATAACTTTTTGACACTTTTACCTATCCATGTGATTCAGAGAAAGTTTTCTTGTGACACATTGTGCTTTAAGTTAGTAAGAAATTTTGGTCCGTTCAATCCTTGTTTATTTTTGAAAAATATCAAAATGTGAAAATTTTGAAAAATTTGCCATTTTCAAAGTTAAAAAATATCTGTGTGGAAAACAGATAGTTATTCTACACAAACTAGTTTATAACTAGCATCTACCATATCTCCACTGTAAGTTGGAATCATTTTTTAAACATTAGAGGTCTTAGAAATTTAGTAGTAATTTTTCACATTTTCAAGAAAATAATTTTTTTAGGGACCGGTTCAGTAATTACATAGTTTTTAAGGGCCTACATGTTAGTTTGCCCCATAAATGACTCAATGTAAAAAAACTATACCCCTTAAGGCATTTAAAACAGCATTTAAGGAGTTTATTAACCCAATAGATATTTCACAGAAATTAAAGCAAAGTGGAGGGGACATTTCAAAATTTATATTGCAGATTTTAATTTTTTATTTATTATTCATTGGACCATGGTAGATGTGATCAGTAGTGTTGAGTGATTATTATCGACAAAGTTGAAATCGGCACAGTTTTTATGGTGATCGGATTTTTTAGATCATGCGATAATTTAGGTTAAAATCTGTGCATCATCTATTAAGTTCGCGCCATTTTCGGCACTTCCTGTCATTTTGGCGGCCAGCAAATCAGCTTACAGAATAGAGCAGGGTGAGATGTGTGTGCGACGTCATGACTGGGATGTGTATGGTTGCGATTGGCTGGAAAAATCACATGACCTCGTTTTACATAGAACAGCGTTTTCCTGTTCAGCTCAGTGTCTCTCAGCGTCTCAGAGCAGAAGGACGTGCGCTCTGCTTGTGTCCAAACAGCTCAGCGAAATTATTATATTTCTTCACAGAGAAACCTCTACTATTCGCTGTGATCCTTACAATTTAGTTAGATTAGAGATTGGAAGATTTTATGTAGTTAGGTAGAGAATTTTAAAGGAGCATCTACCGCTGTAAGTCACGGGGGGGAGCGGAGGGGGGGCCCCCGCGGGCGAACACAGACAAGCTCTATAAAGAATACTGGATAAAGTTCACCAAGACTTAGTGTAAACATTGCACTGCAATAGCTTTATTATTAACAGTTTTCTATTGAAATATTTCCTGGATATTGGGCAGCCTGAACTTATAGGATACACATCTTTTCTAGTAACTGCAGGTCTCTTTGTTAGGAGCAAAACTCCACTTTTATTATCAGTATACATTTCAGATAGTTCATTTTCAATTTTGCCCATTCCACCTTTGTTGATATATCCACCTTGCACTTAAATTTGAATCCAGCAATTTTATAGTCACCACAGGTGAATTGAAAGGTGCCAAAAATATCTTGTATTATACGAATACATAACAAATACGTGTTTTTTTACTTTGGAGCACTACAGCTTTGTTCATTGAGGCAGCTTGCACTTAAATTTGAATAAAACAGCAATGTTATAGTCACCCACAGGGTGAATTGATAGGTGCCAAAAATACCTTGTATTATCCGAATACATTTCAGATACGTGTTTTTTCACTTTGGCGCAGGCCAGCTTTGTTGATAGATCTACTTTGCAGTTATATTTGATTCCAGCAATTTTGTTTTGATTTGAGGGATTTGAGAATAGCTGTGATTTGCCGTCTTTTAATAAGAGACTTTCCAAAACTCTTCCATACCTTCTCAAATTTTTATATTTTATATTTTAAACTACTAAAAAATTTGCATGTACAAAATAGCTGGTAAAAAAATTCCTCTGAATTGTACAAGGGAGGTACAGGAAAACTTGACCAGATGTAGGTTATTCAGAGGACATGGAGTATGGAGCACGGACAGAGAACAAAGTACAGAGACAATTTCCTCCAGCACGTTGAGTAAAATAAGAAAAAGAATGCCAAGAAAAAGGGCACCTGGGTGGAACAGGAGCGTTAACCACCAGTATTTCCAAGTGAAGCTCAATTGGTCCACACTCATACGGAGGGGCAAGCGCTACCCAGGACAGGGACAGTATATGTCCAGTGAAACTAAAATGGTGGTTGAAAGACTTCTTTTTCCAGCACTTTTGAATCTGTGGGTCAGACAGGTTTAATGGTCATTCTGCGGTACAGGACAGGTATAGTCAATGTCCAGTGAAACTAAAATGGTGGTTGAAAGACTCCTTTTCCCAGCACTTTTGAATCTGGGGGTCAGACAGGTTTAATGGTCATTCTGCGGTACAGGACAGATATAGTCAATGTCCAGTGAAACTAAAATGGTGGTTGAAAGACTCCTTTTTCCGGCACTTTTAAATCTGGGGGTCATGCAGGTTTGGGGCTCATGCTGCGTTCCAGGACAGGGATATTCAATGTCCAGTTCAAGTAAGATGATGGTTCAAATCATACTGCCTTCTGGCACTTTTTAATTTGTGGGTGATGCAGGTTTAAGGGTCATGCTGTGGTACAAGACAGGGATAGTGAATGTTGTGTGGTTTTTTTTCTGTGGCTTTTATAACCTAAGTGTGTTGCCTAAGATGTAGCACATATCCATTTGACTGTTGTGGATGTTAATTCCAGCTTCTCCAGCCCTGTTTGGGTGTAAGAATGAAGGTGTTGTTGCTCTCCAATAGACTTTAATGGTCATCGCTCATAATCGACTGCTCACTATCGTCTATCTTGTCGATGATGGTCGACTATCGACCATCGACCGATGTCGATGGCCAACGCAATCGCTCAACACTAGTGATCAGGTAAGTGCAACTGAGCATCAAATTCCCGGATTCTGCCGTTTGTAGAGATATCCCACATGTAGCCCTGGTGCGCTATTTTGCTCAGCCACAAGCCTCAGAATACAAGGAGCAGCTACCAGACTTTGGGGTCTCATTTTCAATACGATTTTATTTAGGCACCATTACAGGTTTGCAGACACCCTAAGGTGCTAAAACTTTAACACCCCTAAAAGGACTCCATATTGGAAACTACACCCCTTAAAAAAGATATCTAAGTGTGTAGTTTGTGTATCAACCCCACAGGTTATTCACAAATTATTTTAGCGTTAGGCAGTGAAAATGAAAAAAATATTTTTTTCAAACAATCTGCAATATTAGCTGAAAATGATCATTTTTTTTACAAGGAATCCTTGAAAAAAAAAAGCATCCCAAATTGTGTTACGCAATTTCTTCCAAGTATGGTAGTACTCTAAGGGCCACATGTATGAAATCTGTCTAAGTCTAAAATTCACTTTGTTGCCCATAACAGCCAATCAGAGTGCCCCTCTCATTTCTCCAGCGCACTATATGAAATGAAAAGGGGCTCTGATTGGATGCTATGGGCAACAAAGTGAATTTTAGACTTAGACAGTTTTCATACATGCCCTAAATGTGGGTGTAAACTGCTGTTTGGGCGCATAGCAGGATATACAAGGGAGGGAGTGCTATTTGGCTTTTGAAACACAGATTTTGGGGGTGTCATGTCTCATTTGCAAAGCCCCCACAGTAGTAGAACAGTTGAAATCTTTTAGAAGTCACCCCATTTTGGATTCAACACCCTTTATGGGTCTCATCTAGGGGTTTATTTAGCATTTTGGGTGCACAGATGTTTCATAGTTTTGTTTAGCATTGGGCCATGAAAATGAGGGGACAAAAATGCAGTTCCTTCATTGTTTTCTGGGCCTAATTTTTACAGCTTTCACCTTGCTGTATAAATGACATAAATACTTATTATGTTAGTCATTCATAGGTTAATGGCTAGTAGAGCCATAACTTTTTTATTTTTCTGTATATGGAGCTGACTATAGGCTTTTTTTTTGAGAGATGAGTTGATGTTTTTATTGGTATTATTATGGGTTGCATGTAACACTTTTATCACTTTTTATTTAGGTTTTTGTGAGGTATTTTGAATAAAACACAGCAATCCTAGTAATGTTTTTATCTTATTTTTTACAGAAGTGACTGTGTGGTATAAATGACATGCTAAGTATACTTAGCAGGTTGCTACGATTACAGTGATACCTAATTTGCATTTTTTATATTTTACTGCTTTTATACAATAAAGACACTTTTATTCATAAAGGAAAACACATTTTTGCACTGTGTGAAACAATATTTATGCATCACTGTCTTCTGATAGCCATAACTTTTATTTTTCTCTATACAGAGCTGTGTGAGGGCTTTTTTTGTGTGATTAATTGATGTTTTACTTGGTACCACTTTGCCGTTTATATGAGTTTTTGATCGCTTTTTATTCCATTTTATGTGCTGCGGGATGAACAAAAATGGCAATTCTGTAACTTTTTTATTTTACGGGTTAATTAACATGACAGACTTCTACAGTAGCTAGTTACACAAGCGGAAATGGCAATTTCATTGTATAGAAACTCTCCTGCTCCAGGTCCTCCACTCCTACCTCATCGGTTCCTAGGGATGGAGGCCTACTTGGCTGAAATGTAGGGCCATGGGAATATTCTTCTGTTCTCATAAATGCACAATTTTATATATGCACCATCTTTTTTGAATAAAATCAATTTTCCAACATTATCCAAAAGTTTTGCCATTGATTCTCGATACATTGGATTCAGAGCCTGCTTGCCTTTCCACTCAGCACCCATACTCAGGTGTGAGGCACCATTATTTCTGGACCTTGAATTTCACCTCTAATCTCTTTGGAAGTAGTTCTGAGTCCATTTGTATAACCTGTCTCTTTAATTTGTCAGCAATTTTCATGTTGTTGCTATATCCGGGGAGTTTGACTACAGTCCAATAGACCTTTAACTTCTAAATATTACATGCAACTGTAGTAATATCAAGCTATTTCTACATGGTTTTATAGCTTTTACCTTTAACATGTTTGTCTATAATTTTATTTTTATTTCTAATTTCAGAAACAACTCTCTTTTGAGCATTCTTTGATCCATACCAGGATAGATAGGAAGACTGACTGATTACAAGAATTGTATTTTAACTGTCTCTGTAACACTAAGGGTGCGTTCACACGGCAAAAAAAAAAATATCCGTTGAATTTTCCGACCGGTGTGTTATCTTTTTTTGGCATGTACTTGGACGGCTTTTGTCTGTGGTTTGCGGATTCAAGTCATCCCCCTTCACACCCACATGTTCATGTTCAGCCCAAAAACCTAGGTTTTTAGGAATGCTGGTCGTGTCAAAAAAGTCAGTCGGAAAATCTGTGCAGTTTGGACTGCTGCACAGATTTTCAATTTAAATCAATGTAAAGGGTTGACAGTCAGTTTACAACAGTTTTCAAATCCAAAAACTGTTTGTAAAAATGACTGAAAACCTTGCCATGCGGACAAGCCCTAAGAAGATAGTATTATTGTATGCAAAGCATTATTACTATCGGGAGGGATTTAACAGGTGAAAAACAATGCTAAGAGGCACAATTATTATGTAGGAGTAGAAAGAGGGTGCTATTTCTATATGGGGAGCACTAAAAGGGCATATTCACTGTTTGAGGGTGTATCACTACTTTGAGGAGGGAAAAAAAGGGGCAATAATACTGTGTGGAGGCGCAGTGATTGTATCAGGATATTATTACTGTGTGTGGACAAAAAAGAGGCACTAAAACATTTTTTTTACTGTGTTAGGGGCCTTTGTGCTGTGTTGATGCCACTGTATGGTGATATTGATCATTCTGTACTTTTTTATTCAGCAACAGTATGGTGGTACTAGTCACTATGCAATGGTATCATGTGGTCTTGTGGAGATATTGCTTTGAAACTGTTAACAGCATTATTCAGACAGTAATATGTAGTGATATTACATATAAAGTTTGTGATGTCATCCCCCTACGATGCCTCTGTGATGAAAGTTTGGGCACAGGAGAATTTTGTCATATTTGTTACACTTACTAAGCATATTGATACTATACTTTCTCTCTGATACACTTGTTTCTTTCTCACCCTCTGTATCAGTCCATGTGTGTACCTATGAGTAGAGATGGGCGAATTGATTCTAACGAAGTGTAATTCGTTTAGAATTTCAGGAAAACTTCGGTTCTGATCGAAGTCGAAGTTTGGGGTACTTCGGGTGAACGAAGTGTGCTTTGATTGATAAAATGGCTGCGAGCACATGCCGTTACATGGGGCAAAGCACTCTGGGAGGAAGAAGGGCATAGCCTGCATGACATGTGCAGAGATGAAGTCAATCAGAGACCGGCGGGATTCTGTGACGTCACCGCACTATATAAGTCCGGGCGTGACACTGGGAGCTCACACTCCTCTCACTGTACTGATCAGGGAAGGTGCTGCTGCTGATTGTGATAGTGATAGCTCTTACTGAAGAACTGATTTTTATACAGCAATTTTTGTGGGGTGTCAAAGCTTGTCTCAGAGACTGCTTCTCTTAATGTTCTATTTCTGATTTTTTGGGGTATTGGATCTGAAGTCCAGTGTGCGTCCACTGCAGCTGCATATACATTTTAATGCTATCTGCTCACAGCACATTGAATATCCAAGGGGGATCTAAGCCAGTTCCTTTTTGTTTTTCATTTAAAGAAACAGCGTTTTTACAATAAAAATACCACTTAATTTTTGGCTGCTCAATTCTTTGGCGCAATTTACATCCAGGGGTTAATTAAAGGGGTTGTCTCGCTACAAAGAATAGCTTTCAAATTGTAGGGAACACAAAATAAAGACATTTTCCAAATATATTGCATTGTTCCCTCTGTTTTCCCTAAAGAAACAAGTAAATTTTAAATTACCTCCTTGGCTATTTCATTCCCTCAGTAACAGACCTGTAAACAAATCTCCCAGGGCTGTTTGTTCAATGAGATAACAGAGAGTGAGTCTCACACAGGCCCTGCAGTGTCAGTCAGTGTCCTGTGCTGCCAGACAGTAAAAAGCTTGTTTTATCTCAAGTAAACAGCTCTGTAATTAGGGCTTTTGTTTTGGGATCAGATAAGAAGTCCTATGAGTAGTTTGAGAAGCTAATCTAATCTAATTAGCATCTGAAAGCACGGAGCTTATGCTGTACAAGCACGGAGTTTATGCAAATTAGTCTGAACCAGGAAGTGACAGAGAATTTCTTTCATGCATTCTTTGAAACCCTGTGGGGAGACAACTCCTTTAAGCGTTGTTTTTCTGCTGTGGTGACAAAAATAAACCGTCTTTTTCACCACCAAAAATTACAATTTTCCCGTAGCATAATTCACAAGCAAAGGTTAATTACAATTTTTTCTCTGGTTGTGTAGCGTAGAAAACACGCCATTGTAACACGCTAAAAAAGCTCATAGTTTGTGGTTGCTAAATGTTTGGCGCAATTTACATCCAGGGTTAATTAAGCGTTTTTTTTTCTGCTGTGGTGACTAAAAGAAACCGTCTTTTTCACCGCCAAAAAAAACAATTTTCCTGTAGCCTAAATTTCACAACGAAGGTTAATTACAATTTTTTCTCTTGTTGTGTAGCGTAGAAAACACGCCATTGTAAGACGCTACAAAGCTGGTAGTTTGTGGTTGCTCAATTGTTTGGCGCAATTACATCCAGGGGTTAATTAAGCGTTGTTTTTCTGCTGTGGTGACAAAAATAAACCGTATTTCACCGGCAAAAATTACAATTTTCCTGTAGCATAATTCACAAGCGAAGGTTAATTACAATTTTTTCTCTTGTTGTGTAGCGTAGAAAACACGCCATTGAAAACACGCTACAAAGCTCGTAGTTTTTGGTTGCTCAATTCTTTTGCGCAATTTACATCCAGGGGTTAATTTAAAGCGTTGTTCTGCAGTTTACTCAGAAAAAGAAACTTTGTTTTTCACCGCCACAGGAGAAATTCTGTACATAATTCATATCCGAAGGTTAATTAAGCCTGTTTGTGCTTTTATATTCAGAAAATACACAGAGTTTTTTAATCGGCACATACAAGTCAATTTTCCTGCCCATTTGTGGAGCGCAATTTATACCCAAAGGGTTACCAAGCTTGTTACTGGGTTCATTTGGAGTCAAATACAGGTGTGTATTTATCAATTAACAGATATCAAAATCAAACAGTGTCTGTACATTTTAGAACAAACAGTATGTCAGAGAGAGAGGTGGCAGGCTCTTCACCTGCGAGTGGCAGAGGCACAAACATTCCAGGCCCATCGCAGCACAGCAAGGGGACGTCGCAGCAGGGGTCACTCGGTGAGACCACAAACTGCCGCTGTCATCTAGCGGCCGTGTACTGACTACAACCCAATGTTTTTGATTGGTTGACTAGTCATCCACTCTTCCCAGATGACATCTGACAACCCCAGCCGAGAGTCGGTGGGAGCGTCAGACAAAACCCTTAGTTGGCATGGCCCGGAGGGTCAAGCGTCCCTCACCTGTCCTCAACCCGCCTTTTGTCCCTCCGGTTCCCTCAGCCAGAGATCTACTATGTGGTCTGGGCTCAGCGCCACTATAAGCGAGGATGAACAATTTGAGGAGGGCGTCAGCAGCTATTTGGGCAGCGAAGAAATGGGCCAATACCCTCTGCTTCTTGCAGTAGGCGGCAAAGTATAGATGTTGAAAGTGGAAATGGGAGGTCATGTTGTGAGGGTCAGCCTCTGCATACCAAGACCGGTGATGAGGACAGCAGTGACGAAGAAACACAAATAGATGATGATGTACCGACCGCACTTGGAGCCGGGTGAAGCAAGGGCTTCATCATCATCAGGAGAAGAGGGCATCAGCTTGCGCGTCAGGCAGCGGCGCGCCAGCAAGTGGGTTGGTTGGCCGTGCGTCAGCCCGGAAAGCAGCAAGTGTGAGGTCGGGAGCCAAGCGGCCACGGGGTAAAATTCCCGCTTCGCAGGGCCAAGAAAGTAGCGGCACAGGGGCTCAGCGGGGGCAGCGGCGGCAGTAGTCAACTCATTCTAGCGTTTGGCGGTAAAATCCGATACTCGGCGGTGTGGCAGTTCTTTGCTAAGACACCGGAGGAGCCGAAATGGGTATATGTAGAATCGTGGGGAGAAAGTGAAGCGTGGGCCCGGGAGCAACGTTGGCACCACGGCCCTGCGTCAACACATGCAGCGTCACCATCCGGTGGCCGGGAGAAACGTGACTCAGATGTGGTGGTCCATCCTGCCGCCTCAGCAACAGCAGCACGCCCAGTGGCCCGCATGCCATTGCAGCCAGTTTAAGGCCCACCAACTCTGCAGAAGGGAGGCTGTTTCTCTTTACATCATCTCCCGGTCCAGATGCTCCTGCCCTCGCTCTCATAGCGCCCGCAGTTTGTTCAGCGAGGCGATTGCAAAGAGACAACAGTATGCTTCCAACCATCCTAAGGTCAGCAGCTGACCGTGCTCCTGTCCAAGTTGTTTGGGGACTGCAGTCCCTCCCTTTCCAATGATGGACTCTACAACCGTTTCGAGAAACTAATGGCTTGTGCTGAGCCGAGATGGAGAGTTCCAAGCCGTAATTTATTTTCCAAAAAAAGGGTGTACCAGCACTTCATAAATATGTAGAACAGAATGGGGGGCCAGTCCTTGAGCTTATCGGGTTTGTTCCAAGGGCACGGGAGCGCGGACGTCTGCAGCTGTAACTACGGTCAGGGCCAGTTTTATGTCCTTTACGGCCCACTGGGTGAATGTGCTTCCCGCCAGGCACAACCCAACCCAAATTGGACAGGAGACGCCGCTTTCTCCTCCACGTTGTCAAACTGCGGCTCCTGCGCCAATGTCCGCCTCCTACTCATCCTCCACCACCACCATCTCAACCTCCACAAGTACTGCTCCATCATACCACATGTGTAGGGCACAGCGGTGTCACGCAGTTCTACACCTGGCTTGCCTCGGCGAACGAAGTCACACAGGGGAGTAACTGCTCCGCGTCATGCAGCAAGAAATCGATGTGTGGCTTTCTCCGCGCCAACTGCAAATCGGAACCATGGTGACAGACAATGGGAGTAACATGCTGTCTGCGCTGCACCGAGATTGGATGGTCCATGTGCCCTGCATGGCGCACGTGTTCAATCTGGTTGTGAAAAAGTTCCTGAAAATAGCCAGGAAACTGTGCGTGCACTTCATCCATTCCTACAAAGCCAGGAACACCCTCCTGGAGTTGCAGTGGCAGAACAGCCTCCCCCAACACACTCTGATATGCGATGTTTCCACCCGTTGGAATTCCAGCCTGCACATGTTGGACCGAAATGTATAACAGAGAAAGGCCATTAACGATTTTTTTGATGATCCCGCGGACAGGAGTACTCCCCTGTGTAACTTTGATGTCAAGCCAGTGGCAGCTCATGCGTGACACCTGCCGTTTGTTGAGGCCATTCGGAGGCGACGTTATTTGTCAGTCGCCAGGACTACGGGGATGAATAACGTCATTCCACTGCTTCATGTCCTGGAACAGATGCTGAAAAATCTGTCTGGGCAGGGGACTGGAGACTGGCGACTACATCTCGCGGCCACATGAGTCCGGTGGGGACTGAAATGGAGGAGGAGGAGGAGGACATTGGAGCAGAAGCATTGTCTGGTGAAATGAGTGGATTTTCTACCCCGGTGACAAGAGAGGAGGAGCAGGAGCAGCTGGAGGAGGTAGATGAAGATGAGGAAGAGGCAGATGACCACCAAGCACCGAGGCAAATATACAGTTTGGGGATGGAAGCAGGGAGCCCCTCGGAGTCACTTGTGCAGATGACCCGCAGCATGTTGATTAGCCTGGCTAGTGACAGCCGAATAGTCAGCATTCGTCAGAGGGATGACTTCTGGCTCTCCACCCTATTGGACCCTCGCTATCGGTCCAAAATGGGAGCCTTTTTCACAGCTATTGAGAGGGAGCACAAACTCAAATACTATAGGGAAATCCTCCGTAGTCAGTTGGCTGCTGCCTATGTGCGGCATCGTCCCTCCTCTGACAGGTCTGACCGGGGGGTTCTTCAGCACTCACGTACTACTGCCGCGGCTGCTGGGAGAAGGTGGGGGGGTCTGAGCAGTACCAGCTCCCTCAGCAGAAACCTAAGTCTGCAACAAGAGCTCAAGGTAATCAGGCGGCACCGACACCCAAAATTCACTCCATATGGTTTAGTGTCTCATAAAACAACCCAGCACTATATCCAATTTCAGTGGTGCTCAGCTTCAAATAGAAAAGTCCCATGATTATCCAAGTAATAAAGAATGTAAGCGGCACTCACCAAAACTTCTTCTTTGTAAAGATTTATTGTAAACACTCACGTTACATGGGAAACAAGCACATCCACCTCAGCCTAAGTCTGGAGTCACTGATGAGTAGCTTCCTTCACCCGCCTAGTGAGGAGGGCAGTCACAAGCAGCAGCAGCAGGACCTGGAGCAGACCCTGAACCAACGGGTGGTGGGCCCACTTGGACAGCACTCTGCCACCCCAGTTTGAAATCCGCTGGACTTTCTGGGCAGCCAAACTGGATGTGTGGCCGCAACTTGCCGAGTTTGCAATGGAGAAGCTGTCCTGACCGGGGCCCGTAGTGGGCATTAGATGGGTGTTCAGTGCGGCGTGGGGCCATCGTTACCCCAAGGGGAACCCGCTTGTCCCGGAAATGTGGAACGACTGACCATTGCAAGATGAATCAGGCGTGGATCGGCCAGGATTTCCCCACACCAATGCCTTTTGGCGTCAGACTACATCAGCCATGACGCCTCACCCAAACTGTGAGAAATGAGTCTGGGTTCAAACTACCTGCCTCAGCCACTATTCTGATGCCGCCACCCGCCTGATGCCACACATCTGCTGACAGTTTCTCCATCTGCCACCAACCATCTTTACCAGGGACTGGTATTGCCACCCACCTCCACACTCTGTGCCACTGTCTGACCTCATGCTGCTGTTGTTGCTGGTACCAAGACATTCACACTGTGTCATTGTGCCACTCTCTGACCTCATGCTGTTGCTCCTGCCGCCGTCACCTCCACTCTCTGTCATTGTGCCACTCTGTGGCCTACTCCCATTTTTTCCACCTCCAGAATGTGATTGTGCCACTGTCTGACCTCATGCTGTTGCTGTGGCTGCTGCCGTGACCTAGACACTGTGTCATTGTGCCACTCTGTGGCCTACTACTGTTTTGCCACCTCCAGAATGTCATTGTGTCACTGTCTGACCTCATGCTGCTGCTGTGGCTGCTGCCGTGACCTACACACTGTGTCATTGTGCCACTGTCTGACCTCATGCTGCTGCTGTGGCTGCTGCCGTGACCTACACACTCTGTCATTGTGCCACTGTCTGACCTCATGCTGCTGCTGTGGCTGCTGCCGTGACCTACACACTGTGTCATTTTCCCACTCTGTGGCCTACTCCTGTTTTTGCCACCTCAAGAATGTCATATTGCCACTGTCTGACCTCATGCTGCTGCTGGGTCTGCTGCCGTGACCTACACACTGTGTCATTGTGCCCCTGTCTGACCTCATGCTGCTGCTGTGGCTGCTGCCGTGACCTACACTATGTGTCATTGTGTCACTGTCTGACCTCATGCTGCTGCCGCCGTCACCTCCTCTCTCTGTCATTGTGCCAATCTGTGGCCTACTATTGTTTTGCCACCTCCAGAATGTCATTGTGCCACTGTCTGACCTCATGCTGCTGCTGTGGCTGCTGCCGTGACCTACACTATGTGTCATTGTGCCACTGTCTGACCTCATGCTGCTGCTGTGGCTGCTGCCATGACCTACACACTCTGTCATTGTGCCACTGTCTGACCTCATGCTGCTGCCGCCGTCACCTCCAATCTCTGTCATTGTGCCACTCTATGGCCTACTACTGTTTTGCCACCTCCAGAATGTCATTGTGCCATTGTCTGACCTCATGCTGCTGCTGTGGCTGCTGCCGTGACCTACACACTGTGTCATTGTCCCAATCTCTGGCCTACTCCAGTTTTTGCCACCTCCAGAACGTCATCGTGCCACTGTCTGACCTCATGCTGCTGCTGCCGTGACCTACACGCTCTGTCATTGTGCCACGGTCTGACCTCATGCTGCTGCTGTGGCTGCTGCCATGACCTACACACTGTGTCATTGTGCCACTCTGTGGCCTACTCCTTTTTTTGCCACCTCTAGAATGTCATTGTGCCACTGTCTGACCTCATGCTGCTGCAGTTGCTGCTGCCATAACCTACACACTGTGTCATTGTGCCACTCTGTGGCCTACTCCTGTTTTTGCCACCTCCAAAATGTCATTGTGCCACTCTCTGACCTCATGCTGCTGTGGCTGCCGCCATCACCTCCACACTCTGTCACTGATGTTGCCACCTGAGCTCTCAGCTTGTTTTTTTCCAGCTTTCTCTGGCATGACTTTATCAGGCAACATTCCTGCTTCAGTTTTTTGGTCAGTTTTGCCCTCTTAAGTGCCCAGGGAATTTTATAGTGAAGCGATTCTAAGAGCGGCGGCAGTCTGTCATACTAAAAGACAACATTGTATGAAGACCAAACCAAGCTCCCTCTGCATATTTAAGCATGGCACAACGCTCTACAGCACCCTGCAGGCTCTGTGCAGCCTGGAAATAGCTGTTTTTTAACGTGATTCATCCCGAAGTAATTCGGAACTAAGTTATTTTCGGGAAATTTGCCCATCTCTACCTATGAGTGCAGGTAGACAAAAGGGTAAGAGTTAGGAGACGTTCACACGCAGAGTACAATTTACTTGTCGTATTCATCCATTGAATACTGCGTCATCCGATATTTTCCACAAAGCACACAATTTTGTATGCTTTGGTGGAAGATTACAGCAGAATCATTTGAGCTCATACTAAGCTGTTCCTAAAAGGTGCAGCTGTGATATAGTTTAGGGCTGTGAAGACATGGAACGTACTCCTATTCATTGTTAAGAGTCAGACATTTTTGCAAACAGTATGCCTACAAAATCGATTGGCTAATAATAACAGTGAATATCATTATTGATATTCTGATTTGCTTATCTTGTGGTGATATATGAATAAAACTATCATATGAATTCAAGTACAGATTTTGGAGTGTGGTTTCTCCCTTATATAAATGCTTTTACTAGATGCAAGGAGGCAGTGGTCAGCCCTTAGAAATGTGTCCACATCAAGTTGTCTTAATTCCTATAGAGTAGTGCCACCTGCATTTCAAATTGTGAATATTATTATTGTCCACGTTATTGTGCAAGTATGCAACTTGAAAAACTGGGCCGCCATTAACATTCAATAGAGGACTGTGTGGAAGACATTTTTGTGAGGTTCTCAGCTGCATTGTGACTGTCCATTTTACGCAGCATCGATCCCTACCCTGAGAGTGGCATGGAACTGCTGCATGTATGCTGGACTGACACTCTATTCAGACTCATAATCATTGTGAATATGCTGATAGAGAGGAATAGGAGACTGGAGACATCTTTGAGGAAAATATCTTAAAATGCATGTTACTGCGGTTTGGTTACTATATTGATTTCATGTTGATGTGTGTGGAGACATCTAAAATATTCGTGCACAGGACATGGTAGTACCTGCAACAATATACAGTGCAACACAGTTATCACATCTACTTTCAGAAGTGTCACAGAAATTTTAACCTTTCTTCTCACTTATACCCCTATAATATCTTCCACGTCCAATGAAATAATACCTTATACAGTACAAAAGGAGACAAAGTTAGTAAACACATACAAATCTAAATGCTGATGAAACAAATGCTCTGTTGCATGCTGCAGTGGCAAACAAACACATTTAGTACAGCAGTACACAGCAGGCACTAAGCCCCTGCAAACATTAAATTCATCGAACACTTTGAGCTGCATTACTGCTAACTTTACTATATATATAAAAATAGGTTTCCAGGGAACATTTTGATCAAATTATGCGCATTACTGTATGTATGTCCATTTACCACGTTATGGTAACCTAATCAGAGAGGATCTATCTAAAATGCATCTCTTCTGGGGCAAAAGCTTTCAACACATTATGGGTAACAGGATTGAGGATACAGACAAAAAAAAAACTCAGTAGTATTCAGATGGTGTTAAGACACATGCAAATATTAAGGGCCACATGTATGAAAACTGTCTAGGTCTAAAACTCACTTTGTTGCCCAAAGCAACCAATCAGAATGTCCCTTTTATTTCATATTGTGCTCTGGAAAAATTAGAGGGGCTCTCTGATTGGTTGCTATGGGCAACAAAGTGAGTTTTAGACCTAGACGGTTTTCATACATGTGTCCCTACATGTATAAAGTTGAGTTTTTAGTGCACATTTTGATCAAATTAAGTATACCAAACTACCATGTAAAAGTAGCTACATCAGGTGAGACCTACCTAACAGTAGAAGATAGAAAGTAAAGTCAGCTCACCATAGTAGCAGCGAGATGAATGATCCCATATAACCGTCTGTGCACATAACGACATTCCAAGAGACATATATAATATAGCAAAGAAAAGTCTACAATGGCCAGCACCAAAAGGGATGAAAATTGTGGGAGTTTATTAAAAAATAGCCAAAAAACAGTGCAGTACATAGATCAGCGGGGCACTAGCACTAACATGTTTCAGACAGCATTCTAATATGATGCTATCATCTTGTAAACTATACAAAACTACCATGTTAAAGAAACTTCATCAGGTGGGACCTTCCTATCACCTACCTCTCCTGAGGCCAAAGCCACCAGTGCATTATCAGTAAAAGGATTCAGCTACACTAATGTACAACTAAAATGGAGGCAGCCACACCTCCAAATGTGCAATATAAAAAGAAGTTAGTCAGCACATCCAAACTCTAATGAAACAAATGTAATACGGCTCACTTAGGAGACTAATCCCACTAGGCTTGACTTTGCAATTCCATAAAATGCCAAAAAACAGACATTTGTTTTTCAGCAGCAAAGAGCAGGACAATTTATTTCTGTGATACCCTTTTTAAAATATCTCATTAGATTAACCTCAGGTTTGACTTATTTATAGGATAGAAGCTGAAAAAATGCACCTCTATTTATAAAGTTGAAAACTAAACTTTAAATGATTTTTTTACACCCAAGAAGCATTTTTATAAATAAAAATTTAATAGAGGTAGCCAAAACTTCCAATTTTATTATACATTAAATTTCAGCACTTTGTATAATAGTATAATTTCTTGACAAATCTAAAAGTCTATAGTTTGTTTGCTCAAGCCTTACTACTGTTGGATTACATAACTAATGCATAAAAAGTCAACAGTTTCTGGTAAAGAAATCTGTAAACCAAATTCTCCCACGTGGAAAAATATTGTCTCTGCAGAACCAGCAATATAGAGCTACCAAGCAATGCAGCTAGCCAGACAGTTATTTGGAGACAGATATGTTTCTGGCTGCTGGTCCTCATCTGCACAGAGCAGAATGGTTAGTTAAGTCTGTAATATACTTTTTAAATGACCATATTAGGTTGGCACAAGGAGATAAGTAGGCTTAAAGGGGGTTTTCTCAGCATGCTGTTTCAAAGAGCCACAGGCAGCTTCAGGCTCCCACATCCTGGTTAGGCTATGGTGGTTCTGCAGTAGTGATCGGCATATCAATTCTGCTATTCTTAGCTGGTTCTGTTCACACAGCATTTGTTAAATATGTTTTTGGGTGTATTTTACGTACTGAAAAACAGACCCAAAAACATATTTAACAATGTTCAAGTGTGATTACATTAATTTCAATGTAAAATACATATACTGTAGTTGTTCAGATGATACCTATTTTACATACGTTTTGCACTGTGTTAAGCAGATGTGTTCAAAGAATTGACATGTCAATTCGTGATCCGTTTCACACATTGAATAGTTCATAGAACCACTAGGGATACATTTTTGCAGTCCAGAAATCGCATCCAAAAACATACCACACTTTGTGGTGCGTTTTTGGATGCGTTTAACACAATTCATTTCATGGATTGCAAAAACGTATCCAAGACGTCGTGTGAACATACCTTTAGAGGGACATTAGTGGTGGGGGTAAGCAGTGCAAAAGGCTGCAGAGCTCTAAAGGATTAAGGTTTGGTTATAAGTAACACAAACAAGCTCCGTTACTGGAGATAAGATACAGCATGGACTTACTTGACCATGGTCTCAAAAGGCTCTAGAGCTTGTTAGAGCTGAGAGAGATGGTCAGTAATCTAGGAAAGCTTATGTACAAAAGCAGGAGATAAGATCTGCTCATGCTCTGAAGGGAAGCAAAATTACAACAGCAATGTATTTGGTAATCATCTTTATTTAGCTTTGCATACATGTTTAAAGCTTATAATTTAAATGGGAATACCCCTCTAATAATGTTCCCTAGAAACGAGATACAAAATGTAAGTCTTTCAGACTGAGGAGTAATAAACTAATTAAAGAAAATTACCAACATATCGAAACATTTGGAATTTTAGGCAGGCTGAATGTACACACTATGGTAGCCTCATACAGATAAAATGGGGTATCCGTGCAGTGGCCAATGGCTGAATGAGTTTGCTGGTAACACTGCAATAGCACTTGCAGCCATTGAGCACTGCTTTATGCTGGGTTTTTATATAAATGTAGCTGCTGCAGCACATGTAGCTGGCCTTTAACATAAGTGTTCTGTGTATTTATTTGTTTCTATATAAAGACTATATTGTATGTGTATGCTACGGTGATTATTGCTTGTATGTGGGCTGAGTAATTTTTTTGTTTAAACAGTAGCCTGGATAAACCAAAATGTCAACATGTACATATTTATTGCCTGCAAAGTTTAAGCAGTATTAATACATAGTCTTACTCAAATCGTTTGTATCTGTGATTAAAATCCTTCACCAAAGATGCTGTTAAAAAATTGAACTTCATTGCTGGGAAATAATAAGCCGAGAAGCTTACAATGCAGTAAATCACCATGGCTTACAAAGAAGTAATGTACATATTGAATGGTCAAACAATCTAATCAAGGATAAATAGATTACATCCAAACAGCAATAATAAGAAAAAGAATAAAAGGATATAACATAAATACTGTTATTTATAAGCTTTATCATAGACCTGAGGCAATCAGGTATACCATATCTAACCACTTTAATCTACTGGTGAATAAAGATTGATTGAGGTAAAGCAAGGTCTATGTCAGTTTGCAGTGTTAAGACTTTTCTGTATCGATGATTAATGTGAGGCAGATTCACAAAACAACATAATATATTAAATCACTGTATACTACTGCCATCTACCGGCTACTTATGTTAATTTATTTGGAGCCTCAGTGCCCTTTATCCGGAGATCTATTGCTTAAATTACTGCACAAAGAGCTTGTTGTAATGTATCCCAGGGGACATTGTATGCATCTTTAACAAGTAAGGCTAGTCTTGGAACATAAATCAACTTTACGAATTCATTTTTTCCTCTTTTGAAAGAGACAGTAGGAAATTTGTTCTAGAAATGTTGAAGTATTTCAGAATATATTTCTATCCCACTTTGATAAACTGATGAAGAAAGTGATTCTTGAAAGGACACGACTTGGTATATGAATAATAAGATTTATATCTAAATGTTGATGTATTTGCTCTAGTTGTTTCTTATAAGATGTTATGATTAAACTGAAACAAATCTTTTTTAAAGATAATCGTTATAAAATGATCCACAACCACGACCCCTTAGACATCACATCATAAAGCATTCCCTTAGCACCCCTAGTCTATCAGATGCGAAGATGAATGCAAATATTGTAATGGATTTGTATGTTTAATTGTATTGGGTCTCATGTTTATTGTATAAGTGTTTATAGATATTTTAAAAGGCTCATCATTCGACCATGGCCTCTTCACTGTAGTACCTGGCACATCAATGTTTATATGAGATGTGGGGCTGAACTGCAGTATCAAGTACAGACACACGACTATAGTCGTCACTGTGCTGTATACTGCAGTAAATGGTCCATGGCACTCCAAGATTCCACAGTCCTTAGATAGACAGAGCAACAGGCAGTCAATTCCTTTTAATTTGTTGGGTGAGTGTATGTATAATAAGTATATACACACATGCACAGTTGTAACATCAAAACCAAACCTAACATTGTGATATTGTATAGGTTCCTTTTGTGGTGCAAAAGCATGAACTACAAAAGGCTTCTAGTTTCCTCAATTATTTGGTATTATTTTAATTCTATACATTGCGAGGTGGGAGGTCTTCATCAATTTCACTTGTTTTTTTAACATGTTCCACAAACTAATATCTGGGAAAATGTAAAGACCAAGTCAAGGTCATGAACTCTGTCAGGTTCCTCTAACTAACTTGATCAATTTCTGCAGTGTGGCAATATGTATTATCAATCTGAAAGAGGCCACTGCTGTTATGAGATAATATTATGATACATTGCTCTGCAACAACATTTAGGTCCATGATAAGGCTATGACTGGCCACAGGGGAAAAGGGAAAACTTTGGGTAGGCCCCTAAGCATAGTAGACCCGCAGTTTGTTTTAACTGCATTTGCGACCTCAGGAAAGCCAGAAAAACAGAGAGAGATATAAAGCAAAGAGCAGAGTAAAAGAGACAAGCACAGTCGTTTATAGTAGCTTTAAGAGTAGGCTACTAAAAATAAACTCCACCATTGGGATCAGAATCAACTCAACTGTTGAGCCTCTAAAATCAACTCCGCCAGTGGGCTCTGGGCAACGCAGTCCAACACTGTCCATGGTACATGTCAAAGTAACATCCACATGAATTTAAGGATCTAGCAGGTTTGCCGTAGCAAAAACCTCACAATTCCTCCTTAGACTTACCTTTTCCCTTAGAGCATCCTTGAGCCACGTGTATCATAAATAAAAGTTGCACTTGGCTGTACTCAAAATTCCACCTCGTCGCTGTGACCATGGCGTTTTTTGGGGCCAAAAACCTTTAGAAAATTTCCCCCAAAAGTCTAAGATGGGTAGGGGGAAAAAAAACCTTTTGGCCCAAAGCACATGCAAACCAGTCATCCATAATTTTTTAAAAGAAAATTTAAAATTTAAACCCAAACCCGGAAAAATCTTTCCCTTTCGTTTATAAAAATCTAGTTTTTGAATCCTTTAAATGATCATTTAGGGAAGTTTTTAAAATTTAAACCCGGAAAACATTAGCATTCTGAATAGTCTGCTGCTACACAGTTTTAATTTTGCAGCTGACTGCTGTGCATGGTTTTCCGTCAATATTTTTATTTATAATCAGTATCAAAATTTTTTTTAGCAGTTTGGGGCTATTTAATTTTCTCTTCTTCAGGATAAACAAAAAAAATTTCTGGCCTTTTTTTTCATCTTGGAAAAGGGGTTTAACAAACTAAAGAAAAATGGCCAAAATTTTCAATAGTTTTTTAAAAAAGTTAAAGAGATATGTGCTAAAACATAGTGGTCTTTTCAAGGTGGCGGGCTTTTGGAGAGGGGGTAGATTCTGGATAATAGACAAAATAATGGTTTAAAAAAAGACCCCCGGACAAAATTAGTAGTAACCTTCTGTTAAAGAAAGAAAAATTTTTACAATGTTTTTACTGGGAAAAAAAAATTTAAATTGACAAAAGAAAAAATTAAAAGATGGCAATCGATTCTAACCCCAAATGGGAATTCGTTTTTGAATTTTAGGGAAAAATTCAGTTTCGGAAAAGAATTCGAACTTTGGGGGGGACTTTTGGGGGAACGAATTGTGGGTTTGATTGATAAAATTTGGGTGCCAGCCCCATTTGGGGCTACATTGGGGGAAAAACACTCTGGGAGGAAGAAGGGCCCTACCCCGCATGACAAAATTTCAGAAGTGAACCAATTTAAAAACCGTTTTTGATTTTTGGACTTTACCGCACAAAAAAGTCCGGGCCCCACGCCGGGAAACTCAACCCCTCCACTTTTGCTCAAACAGGGAAAGGGCTGCCGCGGCGATAGCTCTTACGGGAAAAATTGATTTTTATATACGATTTCTGTGGGTTCTCAGCTTGGGCTCAAAATTTTTTCTCTTAATGGTTTTATTTCTAATTTTTTTTGGGGGAATTTTGGGTCTAAAAACCCCTGGGGCTCCACTGCAAACTCATAAACATTTTAATATCCAAGTGGATCTAACCGGGTTTTTTTGTATTCATTTAAAAAAACAGCTTTTACAAAAACAAATACCACTTCATTTTTTTGGGGTGCTCAAATTTTATTGCGCAAAATTTTCAAACCAGGGGTTTTTAAATTTAAACGTAGTTTTTTCTGGTGTGCTGACCCCAAGAAAACCCTAAATTTTTTTCAACGCCAAAATATATAATTTTTTCCTGTACCTAATTCACAAACCCAAAAGGTTAATTACAACTGGAAACTCTTTTTGGGGGTTGGGGTAGAAAAAACGCAATTGTAAAAACGCACAAAGCTACTTTGTTTGTTTCGGGGTCAATTCTTTTTTCCCCAATTTTTCATCCAAAATTTAAATTTTAAACCCTTGTTTTGGGTGGTTGGCGGCCAAAAAAAAACCATCTTTTTCCCCAAAGCCAAAATATTTACAAAATTTTTTCCGTAGCCTAATTTACAAGCAAAGTTTAAAAAACAACTGTAACTCTTGTTTGTGTGGGGTAAAAACACGCAATTAAATTTAAAACGCTACAAATTTTCAAGTTTGTTGGGGGTCAATTCTTTGGCGCAATTTAAAATCCAGGGGTTAATTAAGCCTTGGTTTTTTTTGGGGGTGCAGACAAAAATAAACCCGGCTTTTTTCAACGCCAAAATTAAAAAAATTTTTTTTTATTAAGCCTTTTTTTCACAAGCAAAGGTTTAAAATTAAAAACTGTATCTCTTTTTTGGGGTTTGGGGTAGAAAAAACCAAAATTTTAACACGCTACAAAGCCCAAATAGTTTTTTAATTTCGGGTCAATTCTTTTTGGGGCAATTTAAAATACAGGTTTAAATTAAAAAGTTGTTTTGCTGGGTTTTCTGACAAAAATAAAAAAACCGTCATTTTCAAAAGGGCCAAAAAAATAAGAAATTTTTCCTGTGCCTAATTTACAAGCAAGGGGTTTAAATTTTCAACTTATCTCTTTTTGTTGGGGAAAAAACACCAAAATTTTAACCGCTACAAGCTACTATTTTTTGGGGCGACTCAATTTTTTTGGCGAATTTGCAACCCGGGTTAATTAACGTTTTTTTTGCTGGTGTGCGAAAAAAAATAAACCGTGTTTTTCAACGCCAAAATATATAAATTTTTCATGTAGCCTAAATTTACAAGCAAAAAGGTTTAATTTTCAACTGTATCTCTTTTTGTTTTTGGGGTAAAAACCACGCAATTGTAACACGCAAAAAAGCTACTTTGTTTTTGCGGCCAATTTTTTTTTGTTTCGCAATTTTCAAACCAGGGGAAAAAAAACGTTGTTTTTTCTGGTTTTTCTGGGCAAAAAAAAACCTCTAATTTTTAAAAGCCAAAATTTTATAAATTTTTTTCCTTTTGCCCAAATTTAAAGCAAAAAGGGGTTTAAATTTCAACTGTAAACTCTTTTTTGTGGGCCCTAGAAAAAACACGGCAATTGTAACAGGCTACAAACTACTAGTTTTTTGCGCTCCCTTTTTTGGGGGCAATTACAACCCGGGGGTTAATTAAGCGTTGTTTTGATGGTGTCTGACAAAAATAAACCCCTCCTTTTTTCAAAAGCCAAAATATATAAAATTTTTTCCTGAACCTAATTCACAACAAAAGGTTAATTACAACTGTACTCTTGTTGTGTGGTGTAGAAAAAATGCAAGTTGGGAACACCCTAAAAAACTACAATTTTGGCCGCCCCAATTCCCTTTTTCGCAATTTTTCACCAAAGGGGTTTAAATAAGCGTTGTTTTTTCGTGTGTGGACAAAAATAAACCGTCTTTTTTCAACCCAAAAATATAATTTTTTTCCCTTTTGCCAAATTCACAACAAAGGTTTTAAATTTCAACTTATCCTTGTTGGGGTTTGGGGGTAAAAACAAAACCAAATTTTAAAACCTACAAACAATATTGGTGCGGGTCAAATTTGTTTGGGGCAATTTACATCAGGGGTTTAATTAAAAACGTTGTTTTGCTGGGTTCTGACCAAAAAAAAAAAACCGTCCCCCCTTTTTAAAGCCAAAATTTTATACATTTTTTTTCCCGTACCTAATTCCTGTCCAAGGTTAAATTAAAACCGGTTTTTTTCTTTTTTCATTTATAAAACATACAGTGTTTTTAAACGACCACATTACAAGTAATCTTTCTGCCATTTGTGAGCGCAATTTATTATCCAAGGGTTACCCAAGCCTTGTTACTGGGTTTCATTATTTGAGTCAAAAACAGGGTGTATATTTATCATATACAGATATAATTCATCAAACATGTCTGTACATATTTAGAACAACAGTATGTCAGACTGAGAGTGGCAGGCTCGCACCTGCGAGTGGCAGTGGCACTAAACATTCATGAACAGCCCCATGTCCCGCACGCAACAGCAAGGGGACGACGCAGCAGGGTCACTTCGGTGAGGCCCACAACTCCGCTTCAGACTAACGGCCGGGTGTTGTTCAGCAACCCAAGTTTTCTGATTGGTTTACTAGTCATCCTCTTCCTCCCATATGACATCTGACAACCGCACCAAGAGTCGGTGGGACCTCAAGACACAACCATTAGATTGGCATAGTCCGGAGCGGGTCCAGCGGCCCTCACCCCCTGTCTCAACCCCCTCTGTCCATCCGGTTTCCCTCAGCCGAGATCTACTATGTGGGTCTGGGCTAAGCGCCACTATATCGCAGGAATGAAACAATTTGAGGAGGGCAGCTTCAGCAGCTACTGACAGCGAAGAAATGTGGCCAATATCGCCCTGCATCTTGCAGTAGTGCGGCAAAGTAAATGTGAGAGAGTGCATGGAGGTCATGGGTGAGAGGTCAGCCTCGGCCACCAGACCGGTGAAGAGACAGCAGTGACGATGAAACACAAATAGATGATTGATGTACCGACCGCACTTGGGAGCCGGGTGAGGCAAGGGCTTTCATCATCGTCAGGAGAAGAGGGCGTCAGCTTCGCGTCAGGCCATCAGCGCGCCAGATCAAGTGGGTCGTGTGGCCGTGAGTCACAAGGATAGCAGCACAGTGTGAGGTCGGGAGCCAACTGCCATGGGTAAAAAAACCCGCTTCGCGGGTCCTAGAAAAAGTAGCAGCGAACAGGGGCTCAGCGAGGCAGCGGCGGCAGTAGTCACTTCATGCGGAGCGAGTGGCGGTAAAATCCAAACTCGCGGTGTGGCAGTTCTTTGCCAAGACACGGAGGAGCCGAATATGAATTATAGGGTTAAAATCTGTGGGCAGTAAGTGAAGCGTGGCCAGGGAGCCTAACTTTCCGCCACACCAACGCCCTCGCGTCAACACATGCAGCTCACCATCCGGTGGCCTGGGAGAAACGTGCCTCAGATGTTGGTGGTCCATCCTGCCGCTGCAGCAACATCAGCAGCAGCAGCAGCGCCCAGTGGCATGCATTGCCATTGCAGCCAGGCAAGGCCTCCACCACCCTGCAGAAAGGGAGCTGTTTCTCTTCGAACTTCATCTCCCGTCCAGATGCTCCTGCTCCTCGCTACTCATAGCGCCAGCAGACGTTCAGGACGAGGCGATTGCAAAATACAACAGTAAATGCTCCAACCATCCTAAGGTGGCAGCAGCTGACCGTGCCCTGTCCAAGTTGTTGGTTCTGCAGTCCCATCCCTTTCCTAATGGTTGGACTCTGCACGTTCAGAGAACAATGGCTTGTGCCGAGCCAGAAATGGAGAGTCCAAGCCGTAATTTCTTTCCAAAAAGACAGTACCAAGCAACTTCAAAAATATTTGTGAAACAGAAGTGGGTCATCCTGAGCTTATCGTTTGTTCCAAGGTGCATGGCAGCGCGGACGTCTGGAGCTGTAACTACGGTCAGGGACCAGTACATGTCCGTTACTGGCCCACAGGGTGAATTGCTTCCTGCCCAACCACACCAACAACTTGACAGGAGTCCCGCTTTCCTCCCTCCTCGTTGCCAATGTCCCTCTCCTCCTCCTCACCACCACCACCATCTCAGCCTCCACAATACTGCTCCATCATAGCCACAGTTTAGGGCACAGCGGGTCACACCAGTTCACACCTGGCTCCTCGGCGAACGAAGTCACACAGGCTAGGAACTGCTCCGCGTCATGCAGCAAGAAATCGGATGTTGGCTTCTCCGCGCCAACTGCAAATCGAACCACGGTGAGGACAATGGAGGAACATGGAGATCCGCGCTGCCACCGAGGAGGGATTGGTCCATGCGCCCTGCATGGCGCACGTGGTTCATCTTTGTGAAAAGGTTCTGAAGTCTTCCACCGATCTTCAGAACATTCTGAAAATGGCCAGGAAACTTTGCATCACTTTATCCATTCGTAACAAACCAGACCCCCACCTCGATTGCAGCGCAGACAATAACGGCCACCCCCAACACACTCTGATATGCGATGGTTTCCACCCGCTGGAATTCAGCCTGCACATTGTTGGACCGACTGAAATTAACAGAGAAAGGCCATATAAAACGATTTTTATGATGATCCAGGCAGACAGAATACTCCCCTGTGTACCTAATGATGTCAGCCAGTGGCAGCTCATGCGTGACACCTGCAGTTTGTTGAGGCATTCTCGAGAGGCGACGTTATTTGTCAGTCGCCAGGACGACGGGATGAATAACATCATTCCACTGCATTCATGTCCTGGAACAGGATGCTGAAAAATCTGTCTGGGCAGGGGACTGGAGATGTGGTGACTACATCTCGAGCCACATGAGTCCGTGGGGAACTGAATGGAGGAGGAGAGGAGACATGGAGCAGAAGCATGTCTGGTGAAATGAGTGGATTTTCTACCCAGTGAACAAAAGAGGAGGAGCAGGAGCAGCTGGAGAGGTGGAATGGAGGATGAGGAAGACGAGGCAGATGACCCCCAAGCACCATTGGCAGTATACAGTGAAAATGGAGGCAGGGAGCCCCCTCGGAGTCACTTTGCAGATGGGCCCGCCAGCATTTTATTCCTGGCTTAGTGACAGCCGAATAGTCACATCCGGCAGAGGATGACCTTCTGGCTCTCCACCCCAATTGGACCACTCCTACCGTCCAAAATGAGCCTTTCCCAGCTATGAGAGGGAAGACAAACTCAAATACTATAGGGAAAATCCTCCGTAATCAGTTGGTCTGCTGCCTAATGTCGCATCGTCCCTCCTCTGAGAGGTCTGACCGGGGGGTTGCCTTCAGCGCTCAAGTACTACTGCCGGCGGCTGCCTGGGGAAGTTGGGGGTAGAGCAGTATCCAGCTCCATCAGTAGTAACCTAAGTCTGGAGTCACTGATGAGCAGCTTCCTTCACCCGCCTAGTGAGGATGGCAGTCGCCAGCAGCAGCAGGACCTGGAGCAGTCCCTGAACCAACAGGTTGTGGCCTACTTGGACAGCACTCTGCCACCATCAGTTAGAAGATCCGCTGGACTACTGGCAGCCAAACGGATGTGTGGCCGCAACTTGCCGAGTTTGCAGTGGAGAAGCTGTCCTGCCCGGCCAGTAGTGTGGCATCAGAGCGGGTGTTCAGTGCGGCGGGGCCATCGTTACCCCAAGGAGAACCCGCTTGTCCACGGGAAATGTGGAACGAACTGACCTTTGTCAAGATGAATCAGGCGTGGATCGGCCAGGATTTCCACCACCAATGCCTTAGGCGTCAGTCTGGGTTCAAACAAACCTGCCCAGCCACTATTCTGATGCCGCCACCCGCCTGATGCCACACATCTGCTGACAGTTTCTCCATCTGCCTACCACCATCTTTACCAGGGACTGGTATTGCCACCTCAACCTCTGTCATTGTGCCACTCTATGACCTCATGCTGCTGCGTTGCTGTTTGCTGTTGCCGTGACATCCACACTGTGTCATTGTGCTCACTGTCTGACCTCATGCTGCTGCGTGGCTGCTGCCATGCCTCACACTGTGTCATTGTGCCACTGCCTGACCTCATGCTGCTGCCCCCATGACCTCCGCTCCAGTCATTGTGCCATCTGTGGCTTCCCTCCTGTTTTGCCACCTCCAGATGTCATTTGCCACTCTCTGACCTCAATCTGCTGCTGTGACTCCTGCCGTGCCCTCCACACTGTGTCATTGGCCACTGCCTGACTTCATGCTGCTGCCGCCGTGACCTCCGCTCTCAGTCATTGTGCCATTCTGTGGCTTCCTCCTGTTTTCGCCACCTCCAGAATGTCATTGTGCCACTGCCTGATCTCATGCTGCTGCCTGCCGTGACCTCCACACTGTGTGATTGTGCCACTCTGTGGCCTAATACTGTTTTTGCCGCCTCCAGAATGTCATTGTGCCACTGCCCGATCTCATACTGCTGCTGTCGTGGACCTCCACACTGTGTGATTGTGCCACTCTGTGCCTAATACTGTTTTGCCTCCTCCTGACTGTCATTGTGCCACTGCCTGATCTCATCCTGCTGCCGCCGTGACCTCCACACTGTGTGATTGTGCCACTCTGTGGCCTAATACTGTTTTAGCCGCCTTCAGAATGACATTGTGCCACTGACATGATCTCAACTGCTGCCGCCGTGACCTCCACACTGTTTGATTGTGCCACTCTGTGGCCTAATACTGTATTTTTGCCACCTCCAGAATGTCATAGTGCCACTGCCTGATCTCATCTGCGCTGTCGTTGACCTCCACACTGTATCATTGTGCCATTGTGCCATCTTTGTGGCCTAATACTGTTTTGCCGCCTCCAGAATGTCATTGTGACCACTGCCTGATCTCATGCTTGCTGCTGTCCGTGACCTCCACACTGTATCATTGTGTCACTCTGTGGCCCTAATACTGTTATTGCCGCCTCCATAATGTCAGTATGTCCACTGCCTGACCTCATACTGTGCCCCGTGAACCTCCGCTCTCAGTCATTGTGCCACTCTGTGCTTTCTCATGTTTTGCCACCTCCAGAATTTCATTGTGCCACTGACTGACCTCATGCTGCTGTGGCTGCCCGCCGTCACCTCCACACTCTGTCACTAATGTTGCCACCTGACTCTCAGCTGTTTTTTTTTCTACTTAGCTGGCAATACTTTATCAGCTACATTCCCGCATGAGTTTTTTGGTCAGTTTTTGCCCTCTATAAGTGCCCAGGAGGAAATTTATCAGTGAAGCGATTCTAAGAGCGCGGCAGTCACTCTGCGTGTCATACTAAAACACAACATGTTGTATGAAGAACAAAACAAGTCTCCCTCTGCATATTTAGCAATGGCATAACTTCTACACACCTGGCCAGGCTCTGTGCAGCCTGGAAATAGCTGCTTTAACGCGATTCATGCCGAAGTAATTTGGAACGAAACTAATTTTTAGTCTGAAAATTTCGGCATTGACCGAATCTAATTTTTGAGAAATTCGCCCATCTCTAGATATTATATATTTTATGTATTTCATTTTAAATGATGACATTTTTCATTAAATTTAAATAATTAAATTTTATATAGTTTGATAATTATCAGAAATTACTTTTTATTAATGTACTGGTGTAAGTTGAAAAATATTGGATATTTTTGCTCTTTCAAAGTTGAAATCAGCACGGTTTTTAGGTTGATCGGAATTTTAGGTGAGAATCTGCGCATAATCTATTAAATATTCCCACCATTTTCGGCGTTCCTTTCATTTTGGCGGCCAGCAAATCAGCTTAGAAAAATAGAGCAGGGTGAGCTGGGTTTTGCGACTCCCATTACTGTGATGTGTATGGTTGTGATTGGCTGGAAAAATCACATGACCTCATTTTACATAGAACAGCCCTTCCTGTTCACCATCAGTTTATGTCTGTGTCTCATAAGAGCAGGACGTCTGTCAGCTTTCTCCTCAATACAGCTCAGCGACACAGTTCTCTTTGTTCACAGAGACAATATGCTTTTAGCTGTGAACATTAGAACATAGGTAGATTAGAGAATTTCAGTTTTTAGTTAGTTAGGCTGAGAGTTTGAAAGAAGCATCTTGCGCTGTAAAGCCGCGAGGGAGAGGGGGTGGGGGGGTTAGCGGTCGAACACAGGCAGAAAGGCAGGCAGGCTTTTGAAAGGAGAGTGTATATTGTGTAGTCCAGACTGCTTTGACTCTGTATTGAAATGGCTTTTTATTAACAGTTTTTGGCCAGTTTATGGTGAAATAGTACCTTGTATTTTGTGCAGCCTGTAATTGCTGTTGTATTTCATAGGTGCAAAAACAACCTATTAGTATCAGTACACAATGTAATTACGTGTTTTTCACTTTGGCACAGCCCAGTTTTGTTCAGACACAATTTGTACTTACAATAGGATACAGAACTTTTCTAGTCACCGCAGGTGTATTTCATAGGTGCAAAAAACACCTTTTATTATCCGTATACATTTCAAATAGGTGTTTTTTTTTTTACTTTGGTGCGGCCCAGTTTTGTTCATAGAGCCACCTTGTACTTAAATTTAAATAAAGAAATTTTGTAATTACTGTTGGTGTATTTCATTGGTGCAAAAACCACCGTTTGTTATCTGTATAACTTTTAAATAGCTGTATTGTACGTGGTGCGGCCCTAGTTTTTTTCAAATAGCCACATTGTACGACAATTCTGATAGAAAAATTTTCTAGCAACTGTTCTCGTTTGTCATTGCTGCAAAAAAACGCATTTTCTCATCCGTGTAACTTTTGAATAGTTTTATTGTACTCGTTGAATCTCAGTTTGTCGCAGATACCGCACTTTTATGATAGTTTATATAAAACTATCATTTCCTAGTCCTACTGGGCAGTTGTAAATCCCTGGGACTGAAGGAAGAACACTGTTGATTTTGTCTTACGGTTCTTCCACCTGACCGTAGTTCACAGGTATTCGCTAGAAACATTTCAGTTTCTAATCCTAGTTGGCGTTAGGAAATTAGAGGGATTTAAGAATAGCTATGATTTGCCGTTTTTTAATAAGAGACTGTCAAAAACTTCCATACTTTCTTAAATTTTTATCCTTCTGAACATGGAGCGAAATGCTGGTGGTAAGCGAGCAAAGACGGGTGTAGGACATGGAGGTAGAGGTACGAGAGAAGGTGCTCCTTCCAGTGTTTTGGCGACAACATGCAAGCCAGCCTATCGTCGGTTGCAGGACCATCAGGCCTGTCATCGCGGGGTCAGGGCCCTGTGAATCTCAGTAACGAACAGTGTCGCCAATCTTTTTCTGCAGTGGTTAATGCAACCTGCATCCAGCGTCTTACCTCCTCGTCCTCCCAGTCACGGCCAAAAATGTCGTCATCAGCATCGTCAGCATCTCCAACATGAAACGAAGGAGCCCAAATGTCAACTCGTGTACCCACCACTGTGGATAATCCATTTTCTGAAGACCTCTTGATGACAAAATGTGGTTGGGGTTAGAAGGCATTTCCAAATATCAATAGGCCAAAGAGGATGATTTTGTCTGCTCTGACTCCCAGTTACGGATGCCATCAGAGGAGGAGAAGGAAGCCGGACAATCGGCAAAAATCCGGGCGGGGCGGCAACGCCTTACAGTGCCTCTTGCTTGTAGCCCGCAGCTCCTGGATGCAGAATATCAGGACGACGAAGTTTACCTGTGTTGATGATGATGGGTGATGACGACATTGCGGATCCAACATGGTCTTTTCAGCAGAATTTGCTTTCGACGCTTCATCAGTGGACAGGAAGAAGACAATGGGGTAGTGTCATATGGGTTTCCCGCTTCAAAAAGGGAGAGGCGGTCGCAGAAGTCCGCTGAGATGATTCCGCCAGCCACGATCAGCGGAAACACCGCTCCTCGCTTATCGCCGTTGAAAGAGCCAGGACCTCTCACGCCTGGGCCTTTTTCGAGCAAGCCTCTGATTCACCCCAGCGATGTCATATGCCGCCTTTGCTGTAAAAGCTCAGTAAGGCAAGAATCTTAGATGTTTAACCACGACCAACATATATAGTCACATGCAGCGAATGCATGAGTTGAAATGGAGGCAACACGTGGGCAAAAAAGGCCACACCGACGCTGGGCTTCCAACCACTGTCACCCCCTCTGTCTCCACCTCCTCCTCCTCCGCCACCACCAAGTGTTCCTCAGCTGCCCATGTCTCTCAGAGTCATGATCAGGGATCAGCCTCCGCTTCAAACTTCACCGTCGCCCGAGTACCCCCAGCACCACCAGAGACCCATCCTACCCATTCTCCTTCCACCAGTTTGACGACCTGCACGCCGTACAGCGGCCAGTCTAGTAGACAGCATTCTGTCTTCCAGGTTTGGGAGCAGAAGAAACACTTTAACCCAAACCATCCCAAAGCCAAAAGCCTGAATGTCAGCATTGCCGGCTGTTGGCCTTTGGAAATGTTGCCTTTCCGTCTGGTGGCACAGATGGGTTCCGCCATGTCATGGCCCTTCCTGCCCCCAATACCCGATGCCAGCAGGGATTTCTTTGCCAGAAAAGCCGTCCCTGCCCTGGCCAGCCACGTGTCATCTAAAATTTCAAGCGCGATGGTCTGCATCTGTGTCTGGAAAAATCCATCTGACCACCGACACATGGACTAGTAAGCACGGCCAAGGCCGCTATATCTCTGTGACAGCTCACTGGGTGAGCTGGGTTAATGTCTCTGGTGATGACGTGGCTCTCAGGCTCGGCGCACGCTCTTCAAAACCGCAGGGATGGTGCAGGGTTCTTTCCTCCAGGTCCTCTGGTGGCATCACGTGCCCAGAGAAACCGTCCACACACAGGTCAGGAGCTGTGGACGGCTCTCCGCAACGAGAACCGGGCTGGCTGGGTGACAAGGGAAACCCTTTTGCCAGGCAAGGTGGTGTGCGATAATGGTCGAAATCTGCTGGCCGCCATTAAGATCGGTAGGCTTGAGCACATCCCTTGCCTGGCCCATGTCATGAACCTTGTCGTCCAGAAATTTCTAAAGCACTACCCGGGTCTGGACTGCCTGCTGAGGAAGGCTCGAGGTCTGAGTTTGCACTTCTGCCGTTTGCACCCTGCTTCATCCCTCCTGGCTGCGTTGCAACGTCAGCTCGGCCTTCCCGTCAACCGCCTCATTGTTGACGTGGCTACACATTGGTATTCCACCCTCCACATGCACCAGCGATTGTGGCAGCAGCGCAATGCCATTACGCAGTGCGAAGTGACACATGGCCTGACAAGCAGTGGTGCGGACCTCGGGGTGTTGAGCCACCGAGAGTGGAGGCAGGTGAAAGAGCTCTGCACCATCCTTGCCAGTTTTGAAGAAGCCACCAAAATGGTCAGTGCGGACAAGGCCCTTGTCAGCATGACCATTGTGGTGATCTCAGTTCTGGAACGATCGTTGGACACTCTGAAACATCAGGTCCCGCCAGCGATGGAGGTGTTGTCCTGCCCAGCACCAGCGTCATATCTGAGTGGGGCCTTCAGCACAGCTGGAGGGTCATTACAGACAAACGCATCCGGCTTTCCACAGAAAATGTGGATCGTTTGACTTTCATCAAGTGAATCAGGCATGGATCTCTGATGATGTTGTGGCCCCAATTGCCGAATTCACCGATTATTTTCCGGTCTTTCTTCATTCCCCCTTCAAACAGAAATGGTCCTCTTGAAAAATTTTTTTTTAAATAGTCTTTCTTACTGCAATTTTTATTCTCAGTTTCCCCAAAAATTCATTTTTCTGGTTTTGCTGTGAGGAGACTGTAAAGACGTCAAGGTTTCATGACAAACCGTATTCCATGTAACTCACTTGATCTTTAGAATTTTTCGCATTGTCAATGTTTTGGGTCAATTGCTGTAGATCGGGTATAATCATGGTCTTTGGAAAAGAA
>JAODAL010043676.1:0-33625 GCA_025379985.1 Phyllomedusa bahiana
CAACTTTCATCTCCTGCAGTGATTTTCTGATTTTCTTATAAAGTAAGGCCACTGGTAAACTTCATCGGGAACTTATAAAGTCCAAACCATGGTAAAAAATGTGGTCAATTAATGTGACATTTGTAGATGCCCTAATATTGCAATACTGCAGCGACACAATATAAAGTTCCTCAATTTCAAATAAATAGCAGTAGAACAAAGTGTCCTGAGGCTTTCTCTGCCCCTAAATGAAGACGATCGAGGTTTCTAATATTCCAAACAGTCATTTCACAGGGCAATCTAATATTGTGACCTGCAGAGCCTCTGCCGAGATAACAATGTGGCAGAAAGTTCATCTTTGAAATAATTGGCTTCCAAAATTGTATCCTTCTATTTTTGGCCCTGTAGCATCTCCACTTAATATATATGACACGTATTGGGCCTTGCATTATACAAGCAAAGCAGCAGAATGAGGAATAGGTCAGTTTTACCAGTGCCTTATACTGTGTCTGGAAACTGTCTACTCGATATGAGGATTCTGGAAATAATTTACAGTTCTTCATTTTTGTGTGCAGTTGTCCTAGTATACACCTAGGAAAGAGTTCAAATCCATCCTTCATCAGTAGACAGATACTTAAGGGTGTTTTGTTACTAGAATGCAGTGTTCTTTTTTGGATATTTTATTCATTAAAAACATTTAGATTTGTATTTTGAATCTAATGGCATAAAAATGTGCAGTAAAAGGGGTATTTCCATCACAAATAATTATGGAATATTCATAGGATAAAACATCTTTCAAGATCAGAGGTTCCCCAACCTTCCCACCCCAACTGTTGAGGCAGCTACATCTGCCATTATCTGGATATGAACAGAGGAATGACTGGGTTTGTAGAAATCCCCAAAACTGTGTTGCGCCGTTTCCATAACTGAGGCTAAACAACATCTTGGCTACTGCAGCTGTGCTATGTATTTTCTGTAAAAAGGACCTATCTCCTCCAGAGAACCTTATGAAGTAATAGAAGACTAAAATATATACACTATTTCAAATGTGTTTAATTGGGAAAATAAAAGCATTTCACCGTAATTTAGTTTAAAAATGCGCTGGCCCTTTAAGACATGACTGGAGTTGGGCAGAGTTGTCTTCTGACAGTATAATGGATCACTATTCTGACAGCTCTGAGAAACTTCCTGCTTCTGAGCTGGGAGAGTCACTGTGCAGGGAAGGAGGGTGAGGGGGAGTCTGTAAATCTGTATCATCTGAGAAGCTCTGTGCTGGGTGTTATTAAACTAGCAGCAGTGTAAAATGCATGTCTGTGTGCTATATAGGAGGAGGCTGGAAGAAACAGATAAACCCTTTCAGCCAAATGTCCTCAGTGTGTGGGCCTGCTGCTGTATATGTAAAGTGACAGACTCAGATTAACCCTGTACAAACAACTATGTCCTCTGCTCCCCCTACAGAGTTGGTATCTCCCACAGAAGGAATTTTACCAGACTAAGGGAAATCATCTGATTTGCTAATGACATGTATTTGAGAAAAGTCTTCTCATTTCATCTGCTATAAATTTTTGAATGGAGTTGATAAGTACTCTTTAAAGAGGTTTTGCCATCTGATAAAATCCTTTCTAAAGTTAATTCATAGCAAGCTATGAGTGGACTTCAAAGAACGGGGAGATGGCTGCGCTTGCACAGTTTTCCCCATTCACTTCTATGAAAGTTCCAAATACAGCCGAGTGAGTGTGCACAGCTAGATTCCCATAGACATGTGCCAGCATGGCCATCTCCCCATTCTTTGAGGCCAGTGAGTAGCTTGTTATGAGGAGAATTTAGTAGGGGTTTTGATAGATGGAAAAAACACTTTAAAGGGTTTGTGTGAGAAACCCAAAAAAATAAGAACATATGATGGAGGAATACTATAGATAAGCAGTAACTCTATGTCCAGTGTATGAAGTACTTACAAACGCTATTATATCGCATATAATTGCCACGTTGGACCCTTCTCCATCTTTCTGGGTGGAGCTACAGTTGCGAGTGCGCTCTCTGAAAACTGCATTATATATATATATATATATATATATATATATATATATATATATATATATATATATATACACACACACATATGCAGAGACGTCCTTCACACCACATGTCTCTCAGGCTGACTAAGCACAGCACACATGCTCAGTGATGCTAGTCAGCCTAACTAGTAAGTAACTCAGAGTCTATCCTGCGGCTGTACTCTGCATTCCAGGACCGATTGCTGCTCAGGAAGGAGCCCAGTGGCCATTTTCTTCTTCTGTAATCATTATCCTCTAGACAAAATGAGCAGACTTTTCTAATTAAAGGTATTTAGGCATTTTTGCATTATGACCTGTAGTTTATGTACTTATTTTGCTTCTTTTCCCAGAGAACCCCTTTAAGGAAACCACAGAGATGTGGATTAGCCCTACTAAAATGGGGCTAATTCGCATACTGAATCGACAGTACACAATCTGCATCAGAACTCTGATGATGTGTATGATGTCTATGATGTATTGTTCTGACGGAAAAAAAAAAATCTATGTGAACATACCTGTAATAGTAGCTGTATGAAGCATTATGAAGTGAGCTCCCTCTAGTGGCTACAGCAGACAGGCTGCATATCATTTAACTGGTAGGTTGTGTGAAGAACAGCAATTGGAGCTGGACCTCTTTATCAGAAAATAAAGGACTCCAACCCTTGTGAAATTCTGGACCTGCTTACATTTAATGTTATAAAATGAGAGGCATTGTCACCCCTATTAACACAATGTACAATCCTAAAGCATATAATAGACTGTGCAGTTATGTTATTATTGTTAAGCTCCTTATATATTCAGGGTTATTAGATAACCAGAACTAATTTAAATTTACATGTATAATACATATGAATATTCACCCATTCACCACCTTAGACCGTCAGAGATACTAAGTGTTAACGACTCCCTCAATTACTAACCGTGAAAACCACTCTATGTAAAAATGTATTATTATTTATTTTAAACCGCCATTAATTCCAGGGCGCTGTACATTACATACACAATGTAAGACCAAGCAAAGTGAACTACAGCACGGACTGGTCATTCAATTAAGTGGCAGTCAGAAAACATGAGGATTTTAATAAGGAATCCAACGCAAAATCTGCATTAAATTTCTTGTTAAAATCCATTGTGTGATTCCCTATAAAACAGCTTAATATCTACCTGGATACAGGAGCCACACAAACTTACATTTATTTTAATGCGTTCAAATATTCCTCCCATCCTTCTTGTACACATGCACACTCAGTTTAGCTGGGTGTGCATGTGTTCTCTATGGGACGAGGGGGAAAAAAACGCTGTCATCCCCCTCTGGTGGTGGCTTATCTTCCTTGAAAGCAAAATGATCTGGCTCTGGAATTCAATAACCTAATCTTTTTCCTGTCGTTATCTGTTGGGGGAGAGCCAGGACACTCAAGTACGATAGCTGACTGGTCCAGCCAAAATAGGCAGGTTTGGCTCACTTTACTCTTGTGTGTACTAGAGGCCATTTAAATAAAAAAAACTGTTATTCTCACCGACCCATTCACCTTGGATCCAGCGCAGGGCTGTCCTCTACGCTGGCCTTCTGTTTTTTTCTTGCATCTTTTAAGGCCATGTTCACACGGCTTAAAATGGGCCGTATTTCGGTCCGTAATTAGGCGCCGAAGTGCGCAAATTACTGGCTGAAAACGTCCCAGTCATTACGATAATTCACAGTTCTCATAGAGAACTATGGATTATGTCTCCTCACCCTGCTCGGCGAATCCCCCGGACGGGGAGATAAGTGACACGTGAATTGCTAGCGGCGTATACGCGCAGCTGGTAATGAATGTCTATGGGCCGGCGAGGTGCCGGCCCCCGCTCCCGCCCTGCCCCCGGCCACACGGCGTAATTGCGGGGCGTAATTACGTCCCGCAGTTAAGCCGTGTGAACATAGCCTAAACAGGGACGTCAATGCTGTAGTCACTGATTGGGTGCAACTGTCATCTGCCACTGCACATTTTCACAGTCCATATAGCTCACGACTCAATGGTGACGTAAGGCAGCGGCGCATGACTCCCGCAGCCAATCAGGATCTGCAACGGTGACAATCTTCTCTGGAAGAAGCGAGAACCAAACAGAAGTCCAATGGAGATTGAGGACGACACAGCACCGAATCCGATGTGAGGGGACAATACACTATTTATTTTTTTTTTAAATGGGCACTACTAGAGTTCACATGGCATATAGGCACAGGTACGCACCACTATACACCGGGTATTTTAAAAGTATGTGCTGGCCAGTGCGTACTTTTACAACACTCTATGTCGGCTCCCATTGATTCACTTTCCTGGAGTGTAAGCGCAGGGAAGAAGTGACATATCACTTCTTTCTCCCAGTGCGCAATACACATAGGAGAAATGGCAGGTAATCATAGTTCTCGATGAGAGCTATGAATTACCAAATTTGCGGCCTAACTTCACGCGTATTGTAAAGTAAGGCAGGTAATTACGGTAAATTGCTGGCGTACAGTATGGCGGCAATTACACCAGGTGCTTTGGGAGTCGCGCTGATCAGCGCCGGCCCCATAGACATGCATTACTTGCAGCGCGTATTCGCCGCAAGTAATTGATATGTCACTTTATCTCCCCGCACGTACAATACGATCGTATTGTACGAGCAGGGAGAGGAGGCGTAATCCATAATTCTCTATGAGAACTATGGATTACCGTAATTTCGGCGCACATCTTGCTCGTATTAGAGACCAAATACGACGCAAAATGCGCACCACAATTACACCGTGTGAACATACCCTAAAGCACCCACCGTATACCGGCGTGCACAGTACGCGCTGCTATACGTCGGCTATAAGCCGTGTGAATTTACCCTTTATGATAAAAACAAAATAACATTTAGGTGGACAAATCAAGGGTTCAAATCAGAAAGAAGACATAAATGACACAATTGACAGCAGAGTCATAGAACATGAATGTTACCTTCTACCTGTGTCCTTACACGTCCTGGGTTCAGCATTTATTTTGCAGAGATGTTCATATTCAGCATGTCGCCAGGACTGAGGAGTAATAGCTTTCTTTCACAAGAATACAGGAGCAGGTAATATAAGAGCACTCCCACAGGTGCGCGTTAGAATAACTTTCCAAATCGCCAACACAGAATAGAAGAACAGTCAAATAGCGGTTTTTTTTTTTTAGAGCTGTTTGGTGTGTCGGGGGAAGAGAAGGGTTTTAAAACCAATATAGGGAGCGCGTTTGCTCCTAAAGTCGTGAACACAATGTTCCTTTGCTGCAAAGGAACGAAAAACGTTGTTTTAAAACTGCCCTAATTTTTTCCACAAAATTAAAAAGCATGTAGCCCTCACGATAATAATGAAAAAATCTTTCCGTCATTCGGTTTCCCATCCCTGGTTTTTGATGGTTTTAAAGTTTTCCTTTTTTTTCCGACGGGCTTGGGGGGCTTTCCGCTGCTTCTTTCGTTTATGTCTGAGGGCCAGACCCCCCCCGAGCCTTCAACCCATTAATAGTAAGTACCACCCCCAAGCAAGCTAGGCCGTACAGCCGGGGGCCGGAATAGGAAGCGATACATACACGAGCGCTTGAAAAATACTAAGATCTATTGGGAAATAAGGCAATAAACTGCGTAACAAATAGAATTATCTTATATGTCTAACACAAAACCACTAAAACATTTACATGGTCTCTGTCTTTATGGGCAGAGTTAGGCTATGTCCACACTGCATGAGAAAACGATCGTATCTCCGGCTTTTCATTTTTTAGCCGTTAGTGCGGCCCCATAGACGGCAATAGAGAAGACGAGCTGCAGTCTACAGTGTCTTTTCTTGCCCTCTTTCGGCAGCGGGTTTATACAACATGTTAGCACCAAAAAAAAATTTAAAAAAAATGGATATAGGGGGGGCGTGGCCTGGCATGTGGTGGAGGGGTGGTGACTGAGCTCCTCACCGTGCACTCTGAAAAAAAGGGGAAAGCTTCAAAAAAAATGGGACCAACAAAGGGGGAAAAGAACCCCAGAGCCCCTCAAGAGTGGGGGGAAGGGAAAGCCCCCCATCTCAAAACTTTTTTTTCATTTTGGGGGCAGGAGGATGATTGACGCCGCCTCGGGGGGCCATTTTGCCTGACCTAAAACCCCCCGAGACGCTCTGCAGCGGGGCGGGGCAGCGGAAAGAGGGGTTTGGGGGGGACGACCTGTATTCCCATAAACGTGCGACCCTCGGCGGGGACCCTTGGCGGCAGCGCCCGGAAAATTACAGCGTCCGGAGACAGAGGGGGGAGGAGAGGGAAAAGACCCCGGATCACTTCCAAAAAGCCTCCCCTGGAGCGCGACGAGCGACCATCGCTGAGACGGAGAGAGGGGAGTGCCTACCGCTACCCGGGGGGGACCCCCCCCCCGGGACCTGACATACCGGGGAGGTCCCCTGGGTTTCCCGGGAGCATCTCTGTCGAGGCCCCCTAAAAAAGGAAGAGAGCCATGGCGGGCAGTGGCGGACCCCCCCATTTTGTGAAGAGGACACTCTCACTGGCAGTAAGGGGAACATGGCGCGAGCTGAGCAGCAAACCCCTTGCAAGGGGAAAAGACTGACGTCCTCTGCAGTGGAGTCGGTCCCTGACCCCTTAGAGACCTACATGTTAAGCCCCCAAACAGCCTCGTGGAGCCTCCCCCTGGCCCCGTGATTGGACATTCGAGGAGTGGCCCGGTGGGGGGATTTCCCCAAAGGGAGAAATGATTGGTGCAGATGGCTTTAAAAGGGAGACCCCCTAGTCAAAAGATGAGGCGAGGGGCAGGCACCTATGGAACATGCCCAGGGGAAAGCCTTACAAACCCTGATGGCCACCTGAATTACAGGCTTTCTGTTTTTTAATACCTATAAAAAAATGAATCAGCTATGGCACAAGATCTTAAGGCTGCATGGCGGCCCAAAATTGCAGTTGTGAAAACTGATGTCAATGCCCTTCAAGACAGGGTCAAAAACTTGAACAGTTCCAAACCACTGTCAGCGTTCCATGGGACTTGCAGTCCCAGGGGCCAAAAGAAAGCGCTTTCCCCAAGCCTCATAGATCACATGGACGATCTTGGAATGCAACAGAAGGAAAATTATTTTAGAGGTTTTCCCGGAGTCTGTTGCCCCAAGTCCCGCCCCCAAGCCCTCAAAAAATTTTTCAACCGCCCCGGGGAGGAAAAGAAGATGAACACTAGAAGGGAAGGGCCCATAGAGCCTTAAGGCCGCAGAGTCAGGATGATGGGGCCCCCCTGTGATGTGATATGCGGATAACTTTTATTTTTGCAATTAAAGAATTAAATTTATGAAAAAAAGCGAGGTTTTTAAAAATCAAATGTGGGGGGGCGCAAAGGTATCAATTCCAAATTTATCCAGGCGCAGCTACGATTAGACTGACGCTCAAACCGCTCCTGTCTGCCCCTACAGTCAGTAGTATCCCATAGCTGGGGATTCCCTTTTTTCGCTAAAGTCGCAGGGGCGACAGGTCATCTCCCTGCACCCCGGGCAAAAATGCCATCGTTTTGGGGAGCTAGACCTACCCAGAGATTTCCTTGCCGGAAATGGGAGCCCATGTTCCAGATGTCCCCTTCCCTCACCCCCCGGGGGAGGGAGCACCCTGTCCAAGCCCAGGGCTGTCAAGGAGCTGTTAAAACCGCAAAGAACCCGTAAACTCCCAGAGGCGGGGCAACATAGAGGCTTAGGGGGGGCCGGGTCAAGAGGGGAAAATGTTCAACCCCAATAGCCCCGGGTGGGGTCAATTTTGCTTTCTCCCTCCCCCATGCTGGGCGAACATTGAGAGTTACCCTCTCATGCTGGGAGGATAGACCCTTGTAAAAGGGATATTTTGATTGTCTGTGTTTGTGAGATGCGGGGCCCTCCCCTTCCTTTCTTCTTTTGTGCTGATATTGCTTGGGCCCTGTATATCTTTTTCTTTATTGTATATCCGGGCCCTGAGGCCTCCTCTCCGCCCCCCCCCCCCCCCTTTTTTTTCCCCCCTTCCCCACCCAAAAAGGGGTTTTTTTTTTTTTTTTTTTTTTTCTCTTTTTTCCCCCCCTTCTAAACCTCTTTCCCCCTCCTCCCCTTGGCCGCGAACCGGTCAAATATTTCCCCAAGTGCTTAATTTTGTTTATGTATCTGTGCGACCGATGCGGTCACAAAGATTTGTATGCCGAAATATGGCGAAACGGGGGGTGATAGCGCAAACCCTTCCTGTGGGGGAAAGGCCCCAGTACAGTCCCCCGATAGGGACGAGAAGGCGACCCCGCTACTCAAAGCAGCAGATATGTTGCAACCTATCGTCTTGTTGACACGAAGGTTCCGTTGGCTTTTGTTCTTGTTACTGAGCCCAATGGGGAAAATTGACCAAATTTGGGTTGGTTGGGTCCTGGGGTTGGGGGGATCCTGGTTGTTTTGGTGGGGGCGGAAGGTTCTGGGACTAACTGTTTCCCGTAAGAATCACCCCCTTCAACGTTAAAGGCTTTAATGTCCCGGAAAAAGGTTCCAAAAATACTGTTCAGATGACAAAGCAAAAATCACATCCTCTGTGTTCGGAGACCCACTTTTGCAGGGGGAATTGCCCACCGGGAAAAATAAAAATTTACCCTCCCTGGTGCCATAGCAGCAGCGGAACGGGCAAAAAAAAAAGGAGTAGCGATACTCTTTCATGACCCCCTGCGCCAAGATCGGGGAGCCCAAGCAATGAAGAAGGTCGTACATTTTTGTGAGGTGAGCATGCAGGGCGGGTCTACAACTAGCCAAATCTATGCCCAAATGGGGGACAAGACGTTCCTGGACAAAACCCCTAGACGAGCTTAACCCTTACCAAAAGGTCGTTGGTGGCTGCGGGGACTTCAAAGTCTCTCTAAACCCCGGGTTAGGGGACATGCGCCCAACTTTTATTTTTCCCTTTAAATAAAAATTTAATAAGATTAAAAAACTTTTCATAACTGCAGCTTGTGATCATGGGGGATAATTTCCCCAAATACTCGAGATTAACCTTTTATCTCCCCACAGCAAATTAGTAGAATTTATTTTATTTTACACTTCGGCCCTCCCCTCCCCCAAAGCAGCTTTATTGTTTCTATTGTTATCAGATCACGTCCTGTTAAATTTTGAGCTGGATGTTCCGATGCAGCCCCGCGTTACTCGTGGGGAAATAAAAGAGTCCCTCCTCAAAGACTCCTTTGATGACAGACCCCGACTCAAAAACCCGGGTTTTTGGAGGTTTATCGCAGGCGTCCTGTGCCAGCTAAATGGGGGAGGCCTTAAGGGGTATACGGGAATATTAATAAAACATGGAGCTAGATTAAAGAGAGAAGCTTCGGCAAAAATGTCAAAAATGCTTGCCAGGCTTGGGACTCTCGAGACAGACTAAGGCCTCTCAGGACGGATGAATTGAGAGAACTAACCCCAAATTTAGACTGACATCTGATACAGTTAGAGCGGAGAAATGACGCTAAGAAGCTTTGCTCCATTCCTACTTGAATGGAAAATAACAAGCCCCCAGGGTGTTAGCGAGAGCATTTGGGACAAGCGGGTTTTATAGTCCCCGCGATTAAGAGCACGGTGGCAAAAGGGAAAATTGACCCCAAACTAATGGGTGCTTTTGAAACTACTACCCCCGATTTATAACCTACCAAATTTTGGCGTATCATCCCCCTCAATCTTTTTGATTAAAAATTAAGCGTTTGCCCTTCCACAATCTCTCAGACAGATCGCGTCTTAGAGGAACCCTTTTCGGGAGGGAAATTGACCGGGTTAAATCCCCCCCATCTGGTAAAAAACCCCGGACCCGATGGGTTTACTGCCAATTTTTATAAAATATGAAAAAGGGCTTTTTGCTCCTGTGGTCTTTTAATTCGATCTCATATCGAGCCCCTTTCGAGCACTTCCTCCGGCGTATTCACAGTATGCCCCAAAAGGGAAAGGACCCTTTCTGTGCTCAAGCCCTTAAAAGGCCCATTTCCCACTAAAATCGATAAAAAACTCTTCCAAAATTGTGTCCCTACGGCTTTTAACCCATCCCGGGGGACCCCCCGATCCACTTGTTTTAGGTTGGGTTTGTTCCCTCCCCCTGAAAGCCGGGAACACCCTTAAAAAAATCTCTTGGTACACCAGGAGTGGCGGCCCTGCCCTGTTGTGCTATCGCTGACGCTGAGAAGGGTTTGACAGGGTGGACTGGTTTTTTTTTGGAAAGGGTTACTAAATAGGTCGGGCCTCTTTTCTCCCGCGCACAGGCTCTTACAGAAACCCTATGCGAGAATTGAATTAATGGATCCCCTTGGCTCCCCTTACTTAGCAATGGACCAGGCAGGGTTGTCCCTTTCCCCCATTCTGTAGTTCTAACTTGGAAAAAACCTGTTGAAGACATCAGGGCGGAACCCCGGATAAAGGGATCGAGATAAGGGACAGATATAAAATGCGTGCTTACGCAGACGCTTGTTGCTATTTTTTCCCCCAGCCCCCCGGTTTTCCCACCCGTCGATGGACGTATTGGAGCGATTTGGAAATTTTCTAATTTAAAGTGAAAATTGAAAAAATGTAGGGCCCCCGAACATAACCCCCCCAATGAAGTGATAGGGGGCTGAAGATAAACTTTCCATTTACGTGGGGTACGAGTATGAGGTATTAGGGGCTCAAAATCCCGTGGATCTGACTCAGCAGGTACCTGAACTTTTGGCCCCCTCATTTCGACTATTGCCTCGGATGGGAATCGGTGGGGGAGACGAGATTTTTGTGGCTGGGAGCAAAAAAACATTTGAAAAATGATGTGTTGCCCGACGCTTTTTATTGTTTCAAACATTCCTGCCCTCTTTCCCAGAAGTTTTTCCTTCATTAACAAATGCCTGCGGCGTTTTTGTGTGGGGGGAGTCACAAGAGTGGCAAAAACGGTGCTAACTAGACTAAGGATGGGGTTGGTTGGTTCCAGACCTGAAAGGCTATTATCTGCCACACTAGAGCCCCGTTTCTAGATTTGGAAAATAAAGGAGCCCAAGAAAGGGGAAGTGGGTGCCGGGGTTAGGAACACGTACACGGAGAAAAACCCCTCCCCCCAGGGTTTGCCTTTTGGCTTGGGAAAATAACCTTCAGGGTTTTAAAAATTTTTTGAGGGGTCAATGGGCCCCTGGGTGTACAAAACACAAAAACTGCTAGCATGGAGACTATTTGGGCCGGGAAAATAAACCTTTACGGAGATGGCCCCTTTTACCCTGTAGTGGGGGAACCCCGAATCCCATAACAGGCCCCCTTTGCTAAAATTTTGAGCTCTGCGCCCCGCACTCATTAACTTTCAGGGAATCATGCGGGTTCCCTCTGAAAAAACCTTCGGAAAACGGGATTTGTTATTTCCCCAGGTTTTACGTGGTTCAATACCTCCAAATACGGGCCCTTTACGATACCAACAAAGTCCCCCTGAGATTACATAGGGGCCCAACCCCCTTTTGAGTCTTTTTGCATTGGGCGATAGGGAACAGCCTCTCATCTCCTTTTATATAATTGAATTATCGGGGCTAATGGCCAACCTCCTCTGTTTTAAGGCGGCTGGGAGAGGGAATTGGGAGGGGAATTTTCGAATGGGACTGGAATAAAGTGTATTCTTTCCCTAGGTCCCTAAAATCCCGTAAAATCCAGAATTGAATTATAAAATCTTGTCAAGATGGGCAGGTCCCCGAATTCTTAAAAAAGGGTTTCCCCTGATCTCTAACAGAATGTGGAGATGTAAAACGACGTGGATAAAAGCAATATTGGTGGGGCTGTCACTCTTTTAGCCTTTTTGGCTTAAGGTAGTCCATTGATCCGTTGGTCGGGAATAAGTTGCAAACACCGGCCCCTGTCCTCTCCATGATACCGTTTTAAAAAGGTGTTCTAAAAGGGGGTGTATTGGTTTTTATGTGGGGTTTCGGCTGAGCCTCATACCTAGACGTGGAGATCGAGCATGTCCGCAGTCTCCCCTTTGGTTCAAGGAGTCTTTGTCTGAAAAATGGAAAAGTTAGCTTGGGGCAAACCCGATCTGGGTAAAATACATAGAACCCGGGGGGACTGGACGGGTTTTGGGTCTCCAGAACGTACGCTTTTAATACTTGGTAATTTTACATTGCACTTTGATATGTGTGGTGTCGTTTGGTTTAAAACAAAGAAACCCTTGCGACTTTTCCGGCCGAACACCCCAATTTATCCTCTCCCCCCAAATGTTTTGAACGTCAATAGTCTTTGTAAATTGTGGCACGTTTATTTTAACCAAAAAAAAAAAAAAAAAAAGAGGTTTTCGTTAGGTTTAAAAACAGTTCTATGTTTTATTTCAAATGATGCGATGATAGCACACTTAAAGATAAACATTGTGGTATGGACGATTTTTTGTTTTTTTTTTTTTGGGGTATCAACCAGATTTTTCAGTCTCATCCTAGCACGTATACATATGCCTAGATTGAGCCCCAGACCAATCGATCTGGCACCAAGTGATGGATGAGCTTGTTTTCATTTGTTACTAGTACATGTTGATGTATAAAAACCTGTACTTGGACAATACTTTGCTTAACCATGTGAAAATTTATCTTTATTGTTCAATAAAGCATTGAATTTGAAAAAAAAAAATGGACTATAGGGCCAAAATCCGCATAAAAACGTATTTTTGCCGACAAACGAGAGATAGCTTTATTAGCGACAAAATCCGTAAAAATGCAGATCTTAGCACCCAAAAACCCTTAAAAAACTGGAACTTTAGGCCAAAATCTGTAAAAAAAACATATTTTTGGCGGACAAACGTGAAATAACTTTATTAGCGGCCAAAATCCCTTAAACGACTACAAGATGACTTATAATGCCAAAGAGGTCTTTATTTACCCTTTTATAGGGGTTGGAGTTACAGCAATGGGCTTAATTTATGCAAAAATTAAAAACGAGGCTAGATAGACAAGTTAAAAATGCTTGCAAAAACGTGCCAAATACCCGAAATCGCGCAAAAACTGCTCATTTTTCAGCTGCTTTTTGGACAGGCAGTGGACAGCAAAACTCAGTTTTCATATACGTTTTTAGTAATTCGTTTTCAGGCATTTTTTGTCCATGCAATGTAGACATAGGCTCATTAGGCTATGTCAACCACTGCATAAGGAAAACGATCGTATCTCGTGCGCTTTTCGTTTTTTAAAAGCGCCGCAGATAGATCGTTTTTTAGTGCGCCACAGTTGGCAATAGAAAAGCGAGCTTGCTGTATACAAAGCTCATCTTTTCTATACTCGTCATTTCGGCAGCGGCGTATTATACATGTTGTATAATACGCCGGCGCTTCTCGTTTTCTTTACCGTCTTCCATACAAAAACAATTGTATGGCGCCGTCAGGAAACGAGAAAGCGGCCGCGGGCTTTGTCACAAAGGTGACAATAAAAACCGCCGAGTCCTGCAATCAGAGAAAAAACGGCCGCTTTTGGGACGTTTTTTGTCTGATGCAGTGTAGACATAGCCTTAAGGTACGTCCACATGACATGTCAAAATACTCATCGCAACGCAAAACCCCCTTGTCCGCTGAGTATTTTGAGGCGGTTTTCAATGTGGATTTTAGGTCAGTTTTATTTACTCAATGGATTTAGTCAGAAAACAAGTCCCATTAATTTCTGTGGGGTTTTGAATGCGGATGTGACATAGAAATGGTTAGGACGTGCTTTTTGGCCTGGAATATGGTGGAAGAATGAACACTTTTTTGAAAAACGGCAGTTTTGAAATCTGAACTCAGGAAAATTCTAGTCTTGTGGGCTACTACTCGGATTTTTTATTGAGATCTGTGGGGATGGTTTACAGTCAGATTTTCAGTTTTTAGAGTTTTTCATTTTTGATAAATTTTTATTCCAATTTTCTTGGGACCTGACATTTTGGCATTAGGTGCTCACTGTGCAGGATGAATGATGTTATATTTTAAAAGCTATAAAGATGTACACGGCAATACCAATTATGTGTAACGTCTATTTATTTATTTGTAAATTTATCACTAATGGGTTCAATCGCTTGTATACCCTTCTGCGATTTTCCCTAGGCAAAAAAGGAAATAGAACACAACATGCCTACGGAACCCTTCATTGATTTGTCTGCTATGAAAGGCCCCACCCCGCAGTCTTGTTGCACAGTGGGTAGGTGTGGACGGTAACGGCTGAATGCCTGGTGTCTACGGGGTTTAGACAGGGGGTCCAACATTTTAAATTCCCCTGTTAGTAGCAAGTGTCGGCCGCAACAAGTGATGAGCCCGCTCTATACTTCCTTCATTCTAACGTACCCCTTCTAAAAATCGAAAAGGGGTTTTAAATTTATCTTAGAGTAATCATATGTTTCCATTTGATTGAGTTTATATATAATATTAATAATATTATATATATTTATATATATATATTTTTATATTAATATATATATATAATCTCAATAAAGGGAAAACATTTATGTGTACCCCAAGATATTAAACCCTTGTCGATATTTATACCCCCCCCCCAAATAATAAGAATATTGGGGTGCCCATGGGTGTACGGGCAGTTCTGTGGGGCCCTAATCAAAAGGGGGCCCCCACTGAATGTTAAAAAAATGGGAATTAGTAATGGGTGGGGGCCCCCCATTTTTTGGCTGAGGGGGGCCCTGAAACGGTTAATAGATCACTGAGGGCGCCTGGGTTATTTGAAAATTTTAGCACATTGTTGATCAAAACTGTGAGGGTCTATCCACTAAAAGCAAGCTGGGCTCAGATCATATAGGGACCTATAAGAAAAACTTTCACCTCTCTTGGTGCTCTTGCAGGCCTCCATTCGTTTCAGGATATGAGGGTCCCAACTATACTCAGTTCTGATTAAAAAACACCCAGTTTTGCTCTGGTCTGTTTTGACCTATGCAGGCCTAACCTTCGCTGAACCCCGACCATTAAACCTCCCATCCCTCCACCCCCCAAAAAAAGACACGAGACCTTAACTTGGTATTTTGGGCCCACAGCACTTTTATTAAACACAAAATATTAACAAAAATCGAACGCGAAATGATATCCCAAAACCCATTCCCCCGAAGCCCAAAACCAAATTTGGGGGTGAGGTCCTGGAGCCAGATGCGAACCCCTTTCCAGGGCCGGGCGAAAACCACCCAGCTTTTCCCGTTCTTGCCCCAGCCGTAACCCCGGCTTCGGGAAACCCAAAGCCTCTCGACGGTACTCAATCCATGGGAAATGCCCCCAAGGACGATGCCCTGCGGAGCCCAAACCCTTCGCCAGGCGTTCATCCCCCCAATTTTGGAGCCAAGCTGAGCTGACCCCCCAAATTTTAAATTTTCACCGACTCCAAGGACCCCAACCCCGCCACGCCACTGCGACAAGTTTACCACCATCAACCTTTCCCTCGCTCCTCGCAAAACTCTTCCCCTATTACCGGGATCCCCCCCCCTCCGATTCCCCCTAACTTAAGGGCGGGGGGTGGGATACCTTTCATGCTTCTTCCCTCGGGTCTGCTCCCGCGGGGGCGCAGCTTTAAGGGGCGCCCCCCTGCGCCCCCGCGCCACTCGTCCCCCACGTTGACCTCACGGCCGGCGCGCCGGGTATGAGGGCCTCATTAAAGGGGGCGCCCCCCTGCCCGGCCCCCCGGACGCCCTATGCAGGCCTAACCTTCCCCTGAAACCTGACCTTCCCTCCATCCCTGCTTTCCCCCATAAAGACTTTGGCCCTTAAACTTGGATATATTGGCCCACGCACCCATTACACAAAAAATTTTAACAAAAATCAGAACGCGAATGAGTACCCCAAAAAATACCTTCCCCGGAAGCCGAAACCCAATTGGGGCGGGTCCTTGGAGCCAAGGCGAACCCCTCCCGGGGCCCGGGCGAAAACCCACCCAGCTTTTTCCACGTTTTGCCCAGCCGTCAACCCCGGCTTCAGGGCACCCAAAGCCATCTCAGGGTTTTACTCAATCTAGCTGCTCCCAAGGACGTTTTCCCCCTGCGGAGCCCAACTTCCCCGGGGGCCGTTCCATCCCCCCAATTTTGGGCCAAGCTGACCCTGACTCCCCAACTACTTTCCCGACCCCAAGGACCCCAACCCGCCACAGCTAGCGACCTGCTCCTCATGATGCGAGCCCCCCACACCCCCAAAAGCTCGCTCTAAACACTCCCGGATGTCGGGGCCCACAAATCCATCCCAACCGTGTTCAAGTGGATCCCCATCCTCCGCCAGAATTCCCATCACCTTACTCCATTTCCCTATGCCGTATCCCCAAAACCACCATTCGGGCCCAAAAAGGACGGCACTGCCCGGTTCCCCTTTAAACCCCCGCTTTTTTCAACCCCCTCGGCCGGATGTTTTGCTCCAGGGAAGTTCGCGAAAACAATATCAGACCACAACAAAACCCTTTCCCGGGTACAAAACCCCACAATCGCGGATATCGTAGCGCATGTCCCAAAATTTAGTTCCCTAATCGGGCGCAGACCGAGATCATTGCCCCGGCGCAACACCCCAGGTCCGGGGCCCATTCCCCGAGCAAATTGCTGGAAACCGAAGGCTTGTTCTCTGAGGCCTCTCCGGGGACCCGCGAATACAGTATTCCCCCGGAATCCCCAGTTGTCGCCCGCTAGGCCGTAAGCCCCTCGTTTGCCCCCCGAAGCACGAAGGAGTGGCCTAGTCCAGAAAATCCGGCACCCTGCAATAAAGAGATAAAACACAACCACCCCCATGGCCCCGGGACGTCCCGGAAAACACGAAAGAAAGGGGAATGGGGGGAAAGGGGGGGGGGGGGTTTGGAAAATAAGGGTCGGGCCCCGCTTGACAAACAAAAACCTTTAAAACCATCCCCCCCTGCTTTTGACTATGACCCCCTAAACCCAAGTGCGGCCAAAAATGTCGATTGTAACGGGGCGACCCCCCATCCCCCTTTTTTTTTCCCCAAATTCGGCTTTTCTAGCCCCACCCCGCCCCCTCAGTGCGGACCTATCCTGAAGGAATGGGAGAAAAATGCCTGGACCCAAAACCCAAAAACGACAGCAAGGGCAGAAGACCTTTTGTAAACTGAAAGGGGGAAAAAAAAAAAACTCCCATCCCCATGCATAGAAGGGGGCCGGCCCCCCGACCACAACCGCCGTAATCCTTAAAAGACAACGAAGGGGCACATCACTGCCCTAAAACTTCCCCCAAACCTCAAAACCTTGCCCTTCCCCAAATGGTCTTTTTTGGACCTTCTTATCCAAAACCCAGGCTCCAAACCGCAGGACACTCCTCAGACCTAAACCCACAGCCCCGTCTTAATTTGGGAAAAACCAAATTTCCCCTACTCTTGCCCCCCAAAAAAGGCTAACGAGAAAGTCAATCAAAAAAACTCTCCCTAAAATGCCGTGTGTATTTCCCCCCAACTGGTACCCAACCTTTCCCAGCAGGGGGGAAAAATAACTGGACGACGGCTATCCCTCGTAGTGGGCCCCCCTTCGATCCCCCTTCAAGTTGCTACCCCAAAAGCTTTAGTACATCAACATACCCCTAGATTTAAAACCAAAAACAGTGTGACAAAGCGTGAAAACCCCCCGAAACGGACCACCCCCCATTGGCAGCGTGTCCAATAAGGGAGAGGCGCCCCCCCTTTCCCGTGTGTGATGGCCCCAATACCCGACAACCAATGTTCCCACAAACCCCATGTTTTTTAAAGATCCAGTACCCTGGTTTTAAAAAGAACCAAATAAAGTTGGCAGGTACCCAAACCAAGGTCCCCAATTGTGGGGATTCACCCCTTTCGCCGCCGCTTCGGAGCCAGTTCCCAAAATCGCCCCACTGGAACGAGATTTAAAAAATTGGTAGGTATTTTTTTAATACCTGGCACGTGACGTGCCCCCACCCACGGGTTTAACCAAAAACCCCCGCCAAAGTGCCGCAACAAGTTAGATCGGAGGAGAAGAGGCCGACAAAGAATTAAGGGCCCCCCACCCCTCCCCCTTTATGCAATTAAACGAAAATTATTCTTATTCTTATTTCTTTTTCAAAAGCGCTCGCCAAAACTATCGGAAAAATTCCCCAAAAAAACCCGATTCCCAACCAGGCCTCCCCCAAACCAGCCGCCGGTTAAGCCCCCCGCACCACGCCCCTTTACAGTAGGCACCAAACCCCAATCCGCCGCATCCGTAAAAACCTCAATGCCCGCAGCTCACAACCCCGTCCAAAATGATAGAGCGCCCGTTGTAAGCGCCCAAAAAGGAGTCCCAGCCTTCAAATCCCCTTATTTCCCCCGACAACCTTTTTAGTGATAAGGCGCCCCACTCCGCCGTCGCTTGCGCCATCCGCCCGAAACCCTCCCCATCGGATTATCCTGCAAGCAAATTTGCTTGCCCCAAAAAGGACTGCAACCCTTTTGCACACTTTCTTGAACCCCAAAAAAGCCCAACTTCCTTTTTTTTGTCCCCCAGCTTGTTCTGGAAGGGGCATTCCATTGTCACCGAATTAATCCGTTTTCCCCAAAAAATTTTTACAGTCGTCGGCCCTTCCCTCTTTTCCGGTGCCCGTGGGACCCCCAAATGACCTGCCACCACTGCATTGATGCCAACAGGCCCGCTACGTCTGGTCGCTGGGGCCAATGCCAAAAAAATCATCCGTTTAAAGGATGACCAGATGGGTTCCAGACACATCTCGCACTACCCATTCCAAAAAAAGGAACTAAAATGCCTCAAAATAGAAAAGGGATTGAGCACCCCCTGGGTAGGCACCGATCGACAAAAAATCCCCCCCCCCAGGCACCCCAAACCCCCCGCCTCACATGTGGGGGGAAAAAGGGGAAAAAAGAAAGCGGGTTGATATGTTTTGCCATAGCGCCCCTCTTTCCGTAGCCTCACCCGGCAGAGCTGCATGAACGAAGTAAAACCAATGAAAAAAGTTCGGGTCAATACCTCATTAAACCGAAAACCCTTGGGAAAAGAGGATGATGAATGAGCCGAAATTTTTTCGGCTCTTTTTTGGGGACCACCCCCCGGGGGTGAAACCCCAAAACAGGCCCGGAAGGGTCGAAAGGGCCCGCCCTCCTGCCCAACCCTCCTCTTTGGCCCAAAAATTTTTTTCACCACCCCCGGAGCAGGTGAGCGGGTTTCAAATTTTTGTTGAAAACGGAACCTTAGCCGGTGTGGGATTTAAAGCCCACCCAAACCCTCCCCCAACAAAGCGGGGGGGAGCTTCCCCCCTCCCCGGGGATCTTTCTTAGGGGGTTCCATCCAACTAGACTCACCAGAGTCGCCCCCCTGTGTTACCGGTCCCCCACCTTTTCCCCCTTTCCCCAAACACCCTTTGGGCCCCCTGGGAAGCGGCGCTGATCGAGCTGTATGCCTGAAGGCAGCCCGTCAAAAATCTGCATGACTTTTGGGTTTAAAATGCCGCAGACCCCGGGTTGGATTCCCGCTGAGAAAAAGCCCCCAAAGACCCGGCACCCCCCCTGCTGCCCGGAGTGCCAGGTTACTGGAAAAAAGGGGGCCCGTACCGCATTGGGGCCTCACCCCCAGCCAAAAACCCAAAGTCCTTCTGATCCTAAGGATGGGCCTAATTGTTTTGCTGACGAAATTTTTCGTCATAGCGGAGCCCAAACCCCCCCCCCGTATCCCCCTGCGCCCCGCTATAAGTCCAAAAAAACAAAAAAGCGCTGAAAAAATTTTCCGGGCTTTATCCCGATGACACTTGCCAAAAAGGGAAACGCCTGCATCCAAATTTGGAAGGTTTTTTGGAATCAACCGCCACCTCCCCTTTTCCTCCTTCTTTCTTTCGTCCCTTTTTCCCTTCGGTAAATTAAATTTCTCCAGAGGTAGGAGAGAAAAAATCTCGACATACTCGTCCTGCCAGATTTTCTCTCTCACCCCTTTTTTTAAATGAACGCCCAAAGGGCCCTCAAAACAAACATGGACCTCGCCCCTAGCCCTGTCATCCAACCGAACTCTATCCACCGTGTCCTGCTCCGTCTGCACGGACACCGCAACTCTGGCACTCCCTCCCCTATTTCCATCCACGGTCAGCTCGCCCACACCCATTGGGGAAGGTAACACCCGTCCAGACCCTAGCCCTGCTTTTTTCCCCCTTCCTTTAAATACCAAATAATTTGTTGGTGTTTTTGAACCAAAGCCAGAAGTTTGTATTTCCCACTCATGTGGAATTAAAGGGATAACCTACAACTCTTCTCCTTACAAGAGCCAAATCAGGCTTTGGCTAAAAAAACTGCAAGGACATTTTCCCTGAAAAAAAGCTGTGTGTGAAGCCATCTTAGCGGCCCCTTAACACTTCTATTTCACTTAAAGGGGTTGTCTCACTACATTGATTCATCTCACTTCAGTCCTGTTTTCTTGGTTTCACTTTGAATTCAGGGCGTGTTTACTGGCTTCTACTAGACTGCAGTAGAAGCCAGGTCTCTAGCTGTAGCAACCAGTCCTGGCAACCTATCAGGATAGATCAAACAAGTCTGTAGCTATAGCAACCTGAGGAGCTGATGCAGCCCATACAAGAGGGGATATCTAGGAATACACAGGACACTGTTAATGGACACATATTGCAAAGTGACTTGTTTTTTCAAGATCTTGAACATAAAAATCAATCTGTGTAGTGAGACAATCCCTTTAATGTTTTTTGGGAAAAAGGAAAAAAAAAAGTTTCAAAAACTGTATTTTTAGGTTTCCTGTGTTTTTTTTCTTCTATTCGTTATATACTGATGCAATGCATGTTCTTTCTTGTGCGTTCTTCACACCACAATTTGCAGTTGCTGGACCACAGCAGAACTGTAGTTTTTGGCACAGATTTGCGGTAAAACCATGGTCGTTTTTCAGATTTGCAAATCCGGGCAGAATCCAGTGGAATATACATGTTGCATATTCCGCCAGATTTTTAAGGGCATGTCCCCACGGCACGGGTTTTCGGCCGGTTTTTCAGCCGGTTTGCGTTTTTTCAGACCGCCTGAAAAACAGGCCGAAAATGAGCACAATTGTGCTCTATGGAAAACCCGTGCAGCAGTCCCCACTACACGGGTTTGCCGCCGGCAAAACATTGAGCAAGCACCATCTTCGGTCCGGTTTTCGGACGGAATCTGTGCCACTCACTGGGAGGGGGAGGGCTCTCCTCCGCTCCTCGCGGAGAAACGCCGCCCCCCCCCCCTCGCGGCCGTGAGGACGGGCGCAAAACAGGACAAATACCGGCCGGTTTTTGTCCTTGGCCGTGGGGATGCGCCCTAAGGGGACCGTAAAAAATCTGTGCTGTATAGACTACAGCATGAATTTTTCACTGCTGTATATGCAACACAGGGTACCGTCAGATTTTTGGTATATTCAACATACTGAATCCGACGAAATCTGCCCAAAACCCTGTGCTGTGTAGACATAGCCCAAAGTTGACAGGCAATCTATTAGGCCATGGCTCTGCATACTTCCCAAGTGTCCCTATTTTGGAGGGACAGTCCCTATTTTTAACTCATGTCCCTCTGTCCCTCTTTTTCATTTAGGAAACAGATTTGCGTCAATAAACTGACTCTTGCTTTAAAAAGTATCTGATTGCTTCCTCGCTGTATATTACAGAACAATTTACTTAATATTTCATTATTGGATACAATGCAATCCTGAAAATGTCTCCCTTTTTGCCTATCTAAAAAGTTGGCATGTGTGTGTTTGGGCGTGGTTAGAGGCGTGTCTTTCTGTGATGTCATTTATTTGGGCGTGGTTAGAGGCATGCCCTGACGTGTCCCTCTTTGCAATCTCTAAAAGTTGGGAGGTATGCCTCTGGTGCATCCTTAGGGTTGGTTTACAGTACACTACTATAATGCGTACACTGTAGGTATCTGTTGGGGCACATTGAAACTAAGGTGCCCTGGAGTATAATAAAGTAAGGCGGGGTTCACACGGATTGTGATTTCGCCCGCAATTACGGCTTTAGTACGGGGCGGGGGCGACAGCTCGCCGGCCCCATAGACATGCATTATCCACGGCACGTATCCCGCCGGGATAATGAGCATGTCGCTTTCTACCCGCTCGGCGAATATGCCGGGCAGGAAGGAGAGAACTGTGGATTACTGTAATGGCTGGCACGGATTCCAGCCGTATTGCAGTGCAGTACGGCGCGCAATACGGCTGGAATCTGTGCCCGAAATCAGCCGTGTGAACGGCCCCTAAAAGTAACCCAGTGTGGACTACATTTTGTTCTATTTCCCAGTGCATACTCTTAATTTACAGGACACAATAGCCTAATCGTAAGCAATGCCTCTATTATTCCATATAGGGTCGTCAAAGCTGTATTGTGATATCCACTGGGTACTTTTTTTCATGGTACTCCAACCATGTGAACCCATCCTTATAGGCATAGAGCCATTTTAGGTCTTTCTCAGGTCCCTGATTGGTGACAGAGGGAGCCTGTCTCTTTGTCAAACCACTTAGATACTGCAGTCACTATTGATCAATGCAGCTAAAGGGGTAAAAATACCAGATAACTACGATCCAGAGTCTAAGAGTGCGTTCACATGATGCGTTTCTTTGTCATGGTTTTCTGTTGCGATACTGCACTGAAGTGAAACTGTCTAACAGCACGCCTTTAATCTCCTACATTGTTTGTAAGACTGGGTCATCATGTCACATTAGAGATGCATATAGTAATGCGAGAACCCAGAAACGCAACAAACACACAAGCAATTAAAAAACACATGCACTTTTTGCATTGACCCCAATTTCACTTGTTTCCAATCAGGCTTAGGGGATGTTCACACGTGCATCTCTTAGGTGCATGTTTGGATCCAAACACGCATCTAGCAATGTGCAGTGTGATTTATGTTGCTTTCAATGTAAACCACGCGCCGGTGTTCAGACGAGTGATCGCCGATGTGTGTTTATATGCGTCTTTTTTGATGCGTCTTTTGGATCTGATCATGTAATCCGTTGGATGCATCAGATGCCCTATGTAAAACTATAGGGTGCTTTTCTGCTGCAACAAAAACGCATACAAACACGCAGCACACTTTGGGTGCATTTTATGCAGCGCTTTTGAATACATTTTTCTAATTGAAAATGTATCCAAAAATGCCATGTGAACATACCCTTAAGATGCTTTCACATGCAGCATTTTTGGTGCGTTTCTTGGTGCGTTTTTTGGTGCAGAAATGTACAGCATTAACTGCTGTGCCTTTCTGCAAAAAAAAAAAAAAAACGCATCACAAATGCAGCTGCTTTTTTGGTGTCTTTTTTGTGCAGAAATGCTTTACGGTTCTGCACAAAACACGCATCAAAAACTGCTCCGTGTGAAAGCACAATTAGGCTGCCTAAACTGCATCAAAAACACATGCTTTTTTTTTGGGGGGGGGGTGTGTGTGTGGAGCCAACATGGTTTCTTTTGAACTATGTTGGCTTTATTTACCAGTTGTATACACTTTATGTGCGTGGTCTACAATACTTTCATGCTGGAATAAATTTATAGAGGGGCCCCATGGCAAACTTTGGAATGGTAATGGTGCCCACAATCACAAACATTTACTAGTAACAAACAGTTACCAAAAAATACCCCTACACAAGGAGCATATATCGTACCATACATATTACCATCAAACAAATTCCACTATACCAATACCAACATCACCAATACTGCTACCACACATGACTACCACGACCTCATAGTGACTGAATAATACCGCCAGACTATGACCTCATAACACCACCATATAGTGACTGAATAATACCGCCAGACTATGACCTCATAACACCACCACATAGTGACTGAATATTACCGCCATACTGTTTCTGAATATAAACCATACACGAAGACCAATATTACTGCTATACATTGACCCTATATTGGTAGATACTAGTTCTATACAGGCGCTCAGCAGACACAGGAGCGATTACATCTCGGGGCTCACAGGAGACGTCTTGGCATCATTCACTCTTTCTTCCCCATCTGGCCTCGGCCACTATGATGACTTCTTTTGCCCACAACTCTTCTCTGCAGAATGTTATACACAATGTATTCGGCTCCTCACCCTTCCAGCACTTTCTTACCTTTACATAGATGGTCATCAACAGTGCCCCAAATGGTAATATTGCCCCATACACTACCCCCCAACAGTAACCATGCCCTAAATTATAGAGCCCCCTCTTTTGTGCTTGGTAAACATGGAAGCACACACGTGAATTTGCAACTGTCTCTTTTTGAACAAAAAACCCCAAACATTTTAAAATCCCTCAAAAAAATTAAATCAAGACATGGGCCCCCATATCCCAAAAACTCCCCTGAAAAAAAAAGTTTGTATCTACCTTTATGTTGCCCAAAACCCAACCCAATTTTCCTTTTCAGGATTTGCGGCGCAGTAAAACCCTTCTTTCTCTGCCATGTGGGCCAATTTAAAAAAGCAAATGGGGCAAAAAAAATCTGGGGGAACAGGATTCAAAAGGCTAAAAAAATAAAGGGGAAATTGATGAAAAAGGGAAAAGCAGCGGGAGAGCTCCCCACGCTTTGCTAAAAAGGGCCCCCCTGACCACACGCCCCCCAGTGAAAAGGGTTGATTACTGAAAAAAAAGGGGAAAATCACACCTGACCAGCTTTCAAAAGGGGGAAAAGGGGGCCCTGAGGGGCCCACCAATCAGAGCTTTGGAGCAGTATGCCCAAAAAAAGCGCTTTGCCCCCTTCAGTGTTCCGGGGTTTCCATTTGGGAAAAGGCTGGCAATTTTTAAGGGGCATTCCCATCAGCTGCAGGTCAGCTTGTAGCTGGCTATGGGAGTGCTGGGGGCTTGGGGGCCGGGCCCAAAACCTTTCCCATTTCTATGGGAGCTCTGAATAGAGCTCTGCACGTGTCCCCAACTGCAGTGCTGCAAAACACCCCTGGGAACCCCCTTTAATTTTGTAGCAATGATCTGGGAATTAATAGCATACGCTTCACAAAAGATTTGCCTCAGAATCAGCATTTCCCGTCCCAAAAGGGAAAAAACCCCCTCAATTATCCCCCATTTTAAAAAACGATTTCTGAGTATTTTTTTGGGGCTTATAGTAAGCGCCCACAATAAGTTTACATGTTTAAATTTTTTGAGGGTTTTCCTTTTTTGGCTGGGTTCACACGGGTGTATTTGCAGGGGGTAAAATTTCGCCCCGCAATTACGCCGTTTTGGGGGGGGTGGGAGCGGGGGGCCCGGGACCTCGCCGGCCCATTGACTTGCATTTTCGCGGACCTAACACCCCCTGTTTTAATTTCCCTGTTTAATTATCTCCCCTCCCCGGCGGATTCGCCGAGCAGGGGAGTGGAGACTAATCCATGTTCCTTTTATGAGGAAACTGTGGATTACCCTAATGACTGGGACATATTCCAGCTGTAATTTGCAAACTCCGGGGGCGCAATTTCGGATGAAAAAATGTCGATTTTTAAATGGTGTTTAACATAGCCTAAGAGGTAAAAAAAGGGGGAGGGAAAATTTCCCCTTTGAAAAATTGCCCTGGGATTTAATTTGTGCTTGCAAAAGCGGAATTTTTGTGTGGGTTTTTTTGGGTTTTTTATTTTTGTGTGGATTTTACTGTAGGATTATTCTAAATTTAAATTCAAAGGCCCAAATAGAAAGGGGAAAGGGTTTTTTTGGGAGATTTTTTCTTCTCTTTGGGGCCTTTTACCAAAGGGTTTTTGGATCTGTTTTGGATCCTAAATCGCAAAACCCAAAAATGCAGCGTCCCATCAGATCCTAAAAAAGATTTTAAAAAAATATCCAACATGCGCTTGGGTGTTTGGATGCATGTTGGATGAGCAGGATAGCACTTTTAATAGGGCTCCCGCTGGTTTTTTTGGGGCCCCAAAAATTGACATGTTTCAATTCTTTGGAAAAATTTATCCATTTTGGAAAAAACTCAATGAGACACGCTCAGGATCACTCACTCACTTTTTGTGAACGTCGATGTGTGTTTCAAGTTAAAAAGCAATGTAAATCACATTGTATTTTATTAAAAGTGTTTGGGTTGTTTTAGGGCCCGAAGAGGCCCAAACATCATCAAAAAGCGTTTTTTCACACGACTGAACCCATGTGAAAACCTTAGGTATGTTCACACGGCTTAATTGGGGAGTAATTACGCCCGCAATTACCCCGTGTGACCGGGGGCGGGGCGGGGGGGGGAGTAAGCAGGGGCCGGCACTTTGCCGGCCCATAGACTATCACTGCTAGCGGCGGTATAGGGTTAGAAATGAATGTCAATTTTTCTCCCCCCCCGGGGTTCGCCGGGCGGGGAGAGGAAGGGAGTAATCCCTAGTTCTCTATGGAACTGGAATTCCGTATGAAAGGGGCCGTTTTTGGCCCGTAATTGGGACTTCGCGGTAATTTTGGACCGAAATGGCCTTATAAGCCCGTGTGAACTGCCTTTTTATGCGTTACACGGTACTGTTTTGTCGGATTTTTAAGTGGTTTTATATTTGAATGTGCAAAATCCAACTATAAATCTCCCTTTAGGTTCAATAGAAAATCCGGTGTAGTCACACAGCTTGGTTTTTTTAGTCGTATTTCAAAAACGGGTTTTTGAAAAAACTGAGAACAGGTTTATAATCTGCTTAATTTTTCCTTTTAAAAAAAACGGATTACAATACCCTTCATTGAATGGGAAGCCCTGAAAGCTAAAACTGCAGAAAAAAACATGGTTTGGTCGGATTTGGTAGAAACAATAAGTTTTTTGTCTTCTGCCTTATGGATGAAACCCTTAAAAAGTAAATATAAAAAAACCCCCTTTTTGGGGGCTGTGTGCATTCATTTTAAAGGGTATGTTCCTCAGCGTTTTTTGCGGGGTAAAAACTCGGCGTTTTGTGCTGCTTTTTTGCCCAGATTACAACCCGCAAAAAAAGGGAAAAATTTGATAGCTATGATTGGAGAACTATGATTAAGCGACATTTTTCCCAGGGTACAGTACACCCCGGGGAAAAAAGAATTGACATGTCATTTCTTGCCGGGGAAAGGGAAAGTCAATAGGAGGGCTGTCAGAGTTTTAAAAAACTTGGGGCTGGCTAGGGCGTATTTTCTAAAATATCTGGCTTTTTTTGCAGGGCTAGGCTTTTTACTGACTTGGTGGCCCTTTGGCCCTTTCCCAAAGTCCTTGTTCACATGGTGGTTTTTTTATGTTTATTTTGAGCATATTTGTAACCCAAAAAACCAGAAATGGGTCCAAAACCCCAGAAGAGGTAAAAAAGCTTTTCTGTTATACTTTTTCTTTGTAGGGTAAGCCCGGGGTTTTTGGTTTTTAAAAAGTACTGCTGAAGTAGCCGTGCCCAAAAAACACTTTTTAGGGGTTCACACAGCTTTTTTTTTGTGTTTTTTGGACATGTAAAAATTAAAAATTTTTTTTTGCAATTCCCGTAAAAATACGTTCAGGTCCCATTGACTTAAATGGAAAAAAGGGCCTCGCATGAACAGTGCCCCGAAAAAAGAGGAAAGCCCAAATTTAAGGGGCTTTTCACAGGGGGTTTTTGGACCCCGTTTTTTTGGATCTGAAAAACGCATTAAAAAACGCTCCCGGCGTTTTGGCCTTTAAACGCTCCAACGCGTATAAAAAACACAACATTTTTGGTTTATTTGGATGCAGCAGGTTCGCACCCTTTATTTTTAAATAGGGCCCTCCTGTGCATTTTCGGATGAAAAATTGACAGGGGCAATTCTTGGAACAGATCCAAAAAGACGCAGTGAGACACGCATTACCCGATCACTGGGTTGGAACCCCGATGGTTTTTCAAAGAAAAAAGCAATGAAAAAATCCTTTTGCAATTTTTAGATCGTGTTTGGCTTGTTTAGGGTCTGACAGATGGATCCAAAAAAGTAATAAAAACGTTTTTCATCCCGGACGCAACCCATGTAAAACAAAACATTAACAGTTACAGGCCAAAAAAAAAAACAGATCACAAACAATTTTATTTTCCCCTTGAAATGAAAAAAAAACACATAAAAATAAATGAAAGTATGCAGCAAAAAAATTAGCCCCCAAGAGAAGCATCAAATGAAGAAACTGAGTGTAAAAACGCATGAAAAAAAAAATGCTTTTTAAACGTTTTTTTACAAAGTGAAAAAAAGCGCTTTTTTTCACTGCATTAAAAAAAAAAAATTTTTGTGAGCGAGCCAAAAAAGTGGGTTTTTGATTGTGTATTGTGCAGCAGGGATTTATAAGCCCAAAAAACCCGGGGGGTATAGTCTACAGAGAGCGTTTTTCCCTATTATATTTTTTAGACCCATTCCGGTATGTTCACATGGCTTATTTAGCCACATATTTTCATTGCGCATTTTGTCGTGTATTGCGCTTAATACATGGTGAAATACGTACTGCAATTCCAGTAATTCAAAGCTCTCATAGAAAGCTATGGTTTTTCGCGGGTTGTTTCCCCCCCCTCCCCCGCGCGTACAATACGATTGTTTTGTACGCGCGGCGGGGGGGGGGAAATTTTTACCCTGAATTGTTTGCGGCAAATTTTTTGTCTGAAAAGGGGCCCCCCCTGGGTTTTTGGGAAATTTCAGCGATCAGCACATGGTTCCAAAAATCCCCCGCTATTATACGCGCTGCAAAAAAAAGTGGGGAACATACCCTTTTGGTTTTTTTTTTTAGGGGGGCTTTAAAACAGCACAGTTTTTGGTGTTGGTTTTTTGCTACCCCTCCAAAATTTTTCTGCCTTTATTACCCGAAAAACTTCTTTCAGTTGTTTTAAATTGCTCAGGAAGGTGTTTTTAAAATTTAAATAATTAATTTTCTGTGTGTGAAGTCTTGTTTCCAAAAAACCCTTAAATTAATTTTCTCACTTTCCCAAAAAGTTTTTGATAAGTGAAAGAAGTTTGCTGGTAATTTAAAGGCAAATTTTTAAATTGGGGGGCAGTTAAAAAAATGCACCAAAAACTGTGTTGTGTGAAAGCACCCTTACAAATACTGCTGCTTCAAACAGTCTTCAAAAAACACTGTGTGAACCAAGCCTAAGGGTATGTTCACATGGCTGTTTTTCAACGCTGAAATTTTAAGTACTGAAACACTGTGGAATCCACGTCTAAAACTGCACTGATTGGATGCAGTACATTATATGGAAGGGTCAATGACATCTTACCGCATCCAGACGTATGGGTATGTCCTGATGGTGGTAAGGGGCTTTGTAGTGGGATTGTGCTGTAATCCCACTACATAGTTGGCGGGTGCCGGCTGCTAATTGCAGTTGATAACTGCCAGTAACAGCTCCATTCTGCGCTGTTTAACCCCTTAGATTCTGCGGCAAACATGGCCGCAGCATCGAAATCACTCCAATTAGGGCTCCCTGCAGAAAGATCACGTGGCCCTGATCAGTTTACATGGCGGCTGGAGGCCTGGTGAAGGCTTCCATCATCACCATGTTTTCTGTTTTACTGCTTTACCTGCCCTAATCAGGAAGTACTAAAAGCGCCATATTTGTACACTCTGTTGCATTGCATTACATTGCAATAGACTGTATAAACTACCGCACACCCTAGTGGTGGAGCATCCTAAGGATATGTTCACACGGCTTATTTTGGGGCGCATTTCGCCACGTATTGTGAGCGTACTGCGCTCTAATATGAGCGACATGCGCCCCAATCAATACGGTAATCTACAGTTCTCATAGAGAACTATGGATTATGCCTCCTCTCCTCAGGCGTACAATACAATCATATAGCACGTGCGGGGAGATAATTGACTTGTCACAGGAGTACGTGCCGCTCAGCGCGACTACCGAAGACCTGGCATAATTGCAGGGCGTACTGTATGCCCCGCAATTAAGCCATGTGAACATACCCTAAGGGGACTCAAAGTTAAAAAAAAGTTTTAAAGTATAAAAAAAAAATATATTAAAAGTTGAAACCACACTCTTTTGCCATTTTACAGATAAAAAAATAAAAAAGTTACACATATTTGGTATCGCTGCGTCCAATAAAGATCAAAAGATCAAAAATGTTACATGTATTCCAAACTGGCACCAGTTTAAAGTACACTTCAGCCCACAAAAATGCACTCAAGTCCTTAGGTGTCAGTACAAAAAAGTAATTGGTCACAGAAAATGTGATAAAAATTGTGAAAAATAGAAAATGTTTGGATTTTTTTTACGGTACGAAAACGTAACAAAAACCCTACATGTTTGGTATTGGCGGATTCATATCAACCAGAATACTGATAACTCATCATTTGTACCGAGATTGAACACCATAAAAACAAAACTCCTGCAAACATGGCGCATGTACGTTTTTTTTTCACATTGCCCTTGAAAGGAAAAAAAAACGAAGCAAGAACTGATTTATTAGGGGGTTAAAAGGGTCACGTGCCATTGGCTGACATCATCATTTGGAAGTAAGTGCTCCACACAGTGATGTCAGCCTGATCACTGCAGCCAATCTGCGGATCGAGACAGGAAGAAAACAGAAGAGCGGCGCAGAGTGAGGACGGCCCAGCGCTGGATCTGAGGTGAGAGGGGAGGATATATGTTTTTTTTTTTATTTTAAAAGGGCAGCAGTGTGGTGAAAAAAAATAACTGGAACCCCTGTAAATGGTGAGAAACGCATTATTAATATGATTATCAGTCTCATGAGCTGTGCTCGCAATAGCTTCAGTGGCAATTAGAATCATGACCTTAATCTTGAGAGTTTGGTTAGAATAAACTTGACTATGATGAGTTTGAGGTGAATTTTTTTTTTCTTGGTTTGAGCGCCCTCTTGGGGACTGCTGAAGTATAGCAAGTAAAAAAGGCATAGCTGAATATTACTGGGAAAAAATAAGCAAGCTAAGGGTATATTCACACGGCGTAATTGCGGCGCGCATTTTGCCGCGTATTTGCGCTCTAGTACATGCGAGATGCGTGTCAAAATTACAGTAATCCATAGTTCTCATAGAGAACTATGGATTACACCTCCTCTCCCCACTCATATAATATGATCATATTATACGCGTGAGGAGATAAGTGACATTCTATGGGGCCGGCCCCTCCGCGCCTCAGGAGTACGCGCTGATCAGTACGAGCTCCCGAAGCACACGAAGTACTGTGGCGCGTACTGTATGCACGGCAATACATCGTGTGAACATACCCTAAAAGTCTCCATGGTTGAGAGTTAAGGCCCTGTTCACACAATGCAGTAATGGTGCATTTACATTGTTTTCTTTTGCGGGGTGTGGGCAGTTTCTGATCATGTGGTAAAAAAATGCCATCTGAATGCAGCATCACTGTGTGGCCCCAGCCTGCATTAGTTGAGTGTTGTGTTTTAAGAGCTTGTTCACACGGAGTTTTTGGTTGCAGCAGGATCGCACTCTATAGTTTATTATAGGGCTCCTGCTGCGTCTTTTGGACCAAGAATTAACATATCAATTCTTGGAACGGATCCGAAAGACGCAATGAGACACGCAGCAGCGATCACTCGTGTGAACTCTGATGCGTGTTTCATATTAAAAGCAATGTAAATCACATTGCACATTATTAGATACGTGTTTGGGCCCGTTTAGGGTCCAACAGATGGATGCAAACACGTATCTATAAGGCCATGTTCACACGGCCATCTGCGGGACGTAATTCAGTCCGTAATTACGCGCCGGAGTGTACCAATTATGGGCTAAATCCGTCCCAGTCATTATGGTAATCCACAGTTCTTATAGAGAACTATGGATTACGTCTCCTCTCCCTGCTCGGCGAATACGCCGAGGGGGGAGATAATTCACATGTCACTTTCTAGCGGCGTATACGCGCCGCTAGCAGTGATTCTCTAAGGGCCTGTGAGGTGCCGGCCCCGCGCTCCCTCCCCCGCTCCCGCCCCCGGCCACACGGCGTAATTGCAGGACGTAATTACGTCCCGCAGTTAAACCGTGTGAACCTAGCCTAAGTGTATATTCACACGGACTCAACACGCCATGTGAACATACCCTAAGGCAGCATTCCTAGACTGTTTTTGTGACATACTTTATTCCAAATATAAAATGTACTTGTAACATTGAGAAATGGAAGAGCTTTCTCAGATGAAAATGTGAAAAGTAAAAAGCCAGAATTAACGTTCATTTTCCAGCTACATAACCAGTAACCTAGTAAATACACAGGTCCATGGAGTCCGACCTTTAACCCTACAGCACAGGTGTCAAACTTGAGGCCTGCGAGCCAAATTCGGCCCTCCATGTCATTTTATGTGGCCTCCAAGAGCTTAGACACAGCAAGCAGGGGTGGACAAGGTCCGGACACAGATGGACTGGCTCTACACTTTCCCCACTTTTGGCCAGAACTGATCAGAGGTGGTGGTGCCAGCATGCGCTGAGCACATCTTGCATTTGGCGCTGTAGATAGCTTCTCCACACTGCTCTATTCAGCAACCCAGTGGAACAGCTCTGACCTCTCTACCCATGTACCGGAGTCACCCTCCAATGACCCCTTGAAGGTAACCATAATGCGGATATAGCCCTCGGTGAAAATTTGTTTGACACCCCAACCCTACAGCTCTGATCCAGAGGAAGACTAAAGCCCCTAGGCAAACTGTCCCAAACGAGAGGAAAAATTGGCATTCATAATAATTCCTGGATCAACGTCCTGTCTCCAGAGTTAACCATAACCTGTGATGATATATTTTTTAAGAAAGGCATCTAAACCCTTCTCGAACTTGGTCAATGAATCCACCTTCCCAGCCTCTTGTGGCAGCGAATTCCCAAGTTCCCATTTTTTGGGTAGGTCTACACTGAAAAAAACCTTTTTTTTTTCCCCCCTTTTTTTTCATATAAAAATTTTCCCCTTTTTTTTTACCCCCCAAAAAAAAACCCCCCCAAAAATGCTCGGGGTTTTTTACAAATTTGTATAATAAGCCGGACCCAAAAACGAGCAGAGGAAAAAGAGTGTGGAGACTGAGCTGTCTTTTTTATTGTGCCTTTTGGGGGGGAGGGAACAATCGTATCTTCTGCGCTTTTAAAAAACTAAAAGCGCCGAAGATACAATCGTAATCCTGTGCAGTGGAGACCTAGCTTTACATCAAAAGATCCCAGTGATGATGGTGAAACCTTTCATCCTTTAAACGTAGAGTATGCCCCCTTGTTCTTGATATAATCCTGGGTATAAATAGATCTTGGGAGAGATCTCTATATTGACCTTTGATGTATTTAAAATATTTTTATGCCCCCAAGCCATCTTTTTTTCTAAACTAAATAACCCCAATTTACTAATCTTCACTTATTTGGTATTGGGGGACTGTGCCACAGAATTTTCAGAGGAACAGAAAGGGCGGGGGTACCCTAGCTGAAATGTTGGGCCCCTGTCCATTACCGTTCCCTTAAGTTACATTGTATTAAGAAAAAAAGTATATTCAGCATACAAAAGTCATTCTTGGTTTTTGGTGCAATTTATTTTGGCTATTGCACCCGAATTTGGTTTAAAATTTTCAGTAAATCTGACGTAAGTGCTTTACACCACATTGTTTGGATTTTTAATTTTCTAGCATTTTGTGCCATGCTCAGAATGGGGGTATGGCCCCCGTTAAAGGGTGGGGCGACTGTTGTTTGGGGGGTGCAACAGTATTTGGTGTCCTTTCAGCCCAAAAATGTCACAGCCCTGTTCTCTAGATGTATGCGCAGGCGCACTCCAAAAAAAAGGCGGGATTTTGCGCTGGTTTTGGGAGCGTTCTGGGGGGTTCGCACCACAACTTATGATCACACATTTATGACTGGAGGAGACCA
>JAODAL010043677.1:0-33624 GCA_025379985.1 Phyllomedusa bahiana
CGTTTAGACATTTAAAACCCAAATCTTATTCAACAGTGTGCCCCCCCACCAAAGCTAGCCCCCCCCAAACCTACATTTTTCACTGTTTCTACCTTTCAAAAAAAATAGGTTAATCATTCGTGAGGTGGCGGGGCACCCTGGGGTTGGGGGGGGATGAAAAAAATTGGCTCTTTCATACTCTTTTCGCTGAAAACGGGTACCAATACACACCCAATACCCGGGTTTTGGCCCACGCAAAATTCCCAAAGCATGGGTTGCCGGCCGGGTGCCGGCCCCATAGACTGCATTGTCACGGCATTTCGCCGCAACAATTGACATTCAATTCTCCCCCTGAACTACAATAGGGCGATTATGTGGGGGGAGAAAAAACGTGAAATCCATAGTTTCTCTATGTCGCTAGATTACCTAATTGCGGCGCACATTCCCCCAAATATTAAGTGCAATATGGGAGAAATACCTCGAATTTACATGCCAAATAAGTCTTGTGAATAACTGTAAGGGGCAGGGGGGAAGGTCCAAGGGGGTGACACCCCACTAGATTTCGGCTTACACCAGGAAAAAAATACCCCAAAGGTTACCGGGGCCGGGGTAAATAAAGCCGGTTGTTAGTGTTTTCACCACAGAAAAAGTTGACATCTGTTTACTAGTAGCATGGTGCTTCGGGCCAAAAAAAAACCCAGAAGGCTTCTATTGGGAAGGCAAACTTTTGGGTGGTTGTCTACTCCTTTTTTTCCAGCCGAGGGTTTGGCAGCCTATAAAAATCACATCAGCTGCCCCGTTTTCTGTCTACGGGTCAAAGTTTCCTAAGGGTTCTCCCGGAATATCCGGCCTCCAAAACCCTTTGCGAACAAGGGTAGTGGGGGAATACCTGTAACCAGCCCCAGACAGCAGCTTTTGTTTTGGTTTGTCATTCTGTTTGAAATCGGGGCAAAAAACGTTTTGCTGTATATTTTTTCCCCAAATAAAACACGGGGGGATCCTTGTTGGGAACCAGATCAACCCTTTTGGTTTTCGCCGCATTGAACTCGATCCCCAGAGGTGGAACTTTCAAAAACCCCTTTTGTGCAGAAGGGTTTTTTGGGCCCCCCTTACGCAGGGGCCCCGTAACTCACCACCATAGCAGCCCCTGAGGCTGACCTCCTAGTCACTGTCTCAGCCCAACTCTGACCCCCCCAGTCACTTTCTCCCCCCCACTCTGACCCCTCCAGCAACTGTAACTCCCCACTCTGACCCCCAGCCACTGTTACCCCCCTACTCTGACCATCCAGTCACTGTCTTCCTCCAACTCTAAACCATAAAGCATACCTCCCAACCGTCCCAATTTGGGTTTGACAATCCCGATTTGGGATCCTTGTCCACTGTCCCCGAAAGGGCCGGGGGTATCCCCCCTTTTTCGGGTTTTCCCCGGGGTCCAGAGCAGTCCCGAATTACTGGGGGGGTCGCTTTTGCAGGTTACTGTTTTTTGCGTCACCAAACTTCAAACATTTTCGGTCCCGGGCCACGTCAAAGGGGGTCTCCTCCCCCACAGCGGCCGGTACAGAAGCAGGGACCAGGGGAAGCGTCATAAGACAGAGGGGGGAAAACAGCACAGGGGGTAATGTCACTCCCTCCGTCCCCTCTCCCTCTCTGACACCCAACTCAGCCCCCTCCCCCTCTCGCCCTGTCCCCCCGTCCCCCAAAATGGCCCCCTCTCTCCATGTTCCCCAAAACGGTCCCCCTCCTCCCTGTCCCCTAACTCAGCCCCTCTGTCCCCCAAAACGGCCCCCTCCCTCCCTGTCCCCTAACTCAGCCCCCCGTCTCCCAAAACGGCCCCCCTCCCTCCCTGTCCCCTAACTCAGTCCCCCCTGTCCCCCAAAAACGGCCCCCCTCCCTCCCTGTCCCTAAGTAGGCCCCCCCTCCCTCCCTGTCCCCTAACTCAGCCCCCCGTCACCTGAAACGGCCTCCCTCCCTCCCTATCCCCCAAATCGGCCCCCTCCTCCCTCCCTGTCCCCTAACTCAACCCCCCGTCCCATAAACCGGCCTCCCTCCCTCCCTGTCCCCTAACTAAGTCTGCCTCCCTGTCCCCCAACTCGGCCCCCCCTCCCTGAACCTCCCTTCCCTACCTGACCCCCTACTCAACCCCCTCTCTCTCCCTGATGCCTTTCCCACACACCCCTCCTTCTCTCCCTCGCCCCCCTCCCGCCACACTGTTTCCCTCCCTTCCCCAAGGCATAACCGTCATTCCCAACTTCTGGATGGGCTATCCAGCATCCAGGAAAGCTGAGTGTCACCCATCCTCCACAGCAGGCACTTAGCTTTCCTGGCACCTGCTGTTTGGATGTCCCCCAGCTTTCCAAGGCACTGAATATTCTATTCTGCATCCTGGAAAGCTGGGTGACATCCCCACAGCAGGTGTCCAGGAAAGCTGGGTGATGTCCCATTTGTAGGGTTGTTGTTTTTTTACAGGTTTCCCTTTTGGACTACGACAGATTCGGTAGACTACGCCGGATATTACATCTATTTCTATAATAAAATGGTTAACGAGGGCGGGTGTCGGGGAGTGTTTATTTAAATAAAGTGTTTTTTTCTGTTTCTGTGGGTATTTTTCATTTTCTTCCAGTGATAGTAGTGGCGGTATCTGGATGACGCCTCTCCATTATTATCACTGGGACTTGGTGTCAGCCAGTGGTGTTTTTTGTCATCCCAAGGCTGGCACTAACCCCCTGTCACTATTACCCCCAGTACCGAACGCACCAGGGGTACAGGGAAGAGCCGGTAACCGTCAGAGGTGGACCCTCTAATGTGATGGTCCGTTTCTGGAGCAGCTGTAGGCTGGTATTTTTTGAATGGGAAGTTACCAGTAATGCTGGTTCTTCCCATTCTGATAGTATCAGGCTGCTGCTGTCGATGCCCACTGTAGGATTCTCAATAAATAAATGATTTTTGAAAAAAAACAACGTGGGGTCCCCCCTAATATCCATAACCAGCCAGGGTAAAACCAACAGCTGCAGCCTAATACTATCAGAATGGGAAGGTCCATCAATACTGGTCCCTTCCCATTTTAATAATACCAGCCTGCAGCTGCCTCAGAAGCGAACCCTCACATTAGAGGGTTCATTTCTGATGGTTACCCAGCTCTTCCCGGTACCCTTGTTGCGTAGGGTATTGAGGTAATAGTGATACGTCCTTGGAGTGACAAAAACTGCCACAGGCTGACACCAAGCCCAAGCAATAGTAATAGAGGCTTCTGACAGACACCTCCATTACTATCACTGGAATAAAATGGGGAAAAAAATGATACAGAAACAAAATAAAACAGTTTATTTAAATAAACTCCCTGACACCGGCCCGCGCTGACCATGTTAGTTTAGAAATAGATGCTACGCTGGTCCGACGTAGTCTAATGAATCCAATGGTATTAAACTCCATCCCCCGCACCCCTGAAGGTCACAGCTGTGGCTGATCATCTGGTGGTGCAGGGGATGGAGAACAGGCCAGAGCCCCAACACAATCTCCGGGGGGGGGGGGGGTCTTCTGTCTCCCCCTAGGAGATTGTGTTGTAAGCTGTGGCCGTTACCTCCTCTCTCACCCATGTTGCCTAGTGCCAACACAAAATACAACCCTCACCTATCAATCTTTAACCCCCTGACCACTGCCTGTTGCACCATACTCCCCTACTCCATCTATCACCATATGAAGAGTTTGTACAGAGGGGGAAATTGGTAGGGAGGTGATGGAAAAGTGCAAAGTGTAAGATGTTTCTGTGGTTAATCCTGCAGGGATGAGACCGGGAGAAGTGGTCATGGCGGTCTAGAAGGAACGGAGAAAGGAAACGACTCCCAACAGAGAAGACGTCACCTGTGAGTCACTAAATTTATTGTACTGTAATCACTTATATGTCTGAAGAGCTTGTGTACAACCCCATATGGTCACTGTATGACAGGAATATTGGTAGCAGTATAATGGTTTATATTCAGGAACAGTATGGCTGTATTACTCAGTCACTATGTGCTTGTTGACATGGTGTTGCGGTATTATTCAGTTACTATGTGCTAGTGATGCTGTCATGGTGTGGCGGAATTATTTCATCTTTGTATAGCGGTATCATTGATAATGCTAGTCTCTGTTTGGTCAGTAACAGTATGGGGATATTTGTTCCCTGTATAGCAGTATTATGTAGTCACTGTACAACCATTATATAGAATTACATAGAACATCGTCTTACAGCTATTTGTATGGATTTCTGTGTATACAATACATTACTCTATATAAACACATATTTACAGACCCTAGTGGTGCCGCTGTTGTGTTGGCGCTGGTCTTGTGGAGGGGCGGGGAATGATTTTGTTTGGAGGGGCATGGTTAGAGGCATGTCCTAGTGTGATATCATTTGTTTGGGTGTGGTCCGAGGCATGACCTGGTGTGATGTCATTTGTTTGGGTGTGGTCAGAGGCATGGCCTGGTGTGATGTCATTTGTTTGGGCATGGTCAGAGGCACTATTTGCAATCTCTAAAAGTTGGGAGGTATGCCCATGTTATAGAGCAGGAGGAGCTGAGGACATGCTATCTGATCTGTGGCAACATGTTATAGAGCAGGAGGAGGAGGAGGACACGCTATCTCATCTGTGGGCCCCATGTTACAGAGCAGGAGGAGCTGAGGACATGCTATCTGATCTGTGGCACCATGTTATAGAGCAGGAGGAGCTGAGGACATGCTATCTGATCTATGGGACCTATGTTATAGAGCAGGATGAGCTGAGGACATGCTATCTGATCTGTGGCCCCATGTTATAGCATACCTCCCAACTGTCCTGATTTGGGCAGGACAATCTCGATTTGGGATCCTTGTCCCGCTGTCCTGAGATGGCCGGGAGGAATCCCGATTTTTGGGGGTGTGCCCTGGATCCCCTGGACTTTGCTGTGCAGTTCACTGATTGTGCGTCCACAGTCACCTGCCGCCTGCAGGGAGCCTCTCTCCCTTGCATGCGGCTTGTATAGAGGGCATGGATGCTGGGGGGAAGTGTCATAGAGACGCTCTCCCCTGACGTCAGTGTACTACGGGAGTGGAGGCAGCAGCAGGAGGAGGAGGAGAAGAGCAGCAGCACAGAGGTAAGTATCATTCACTCCTCCCTGCCCGCCCTACTCGGCCCCCCCTCCCTGACACCCCACTGGGCCACTCCTACACCACACTCGGCTCCCTCCTCCCCCCTGCCCACCCCACTCGGCCCCCCCCTGTCCCTGACACCCACTCGGCCACCCCCCTGTCCCTGACACCCCCCCCCACTGCCCACCCCCCGCCCCCCCCACTCACTTGGCCCCCCTTCCCTCTGACACCCCACTCGCCCCCCCCCCTGACACCCCACTCGGATCCCCCTTCCCTCCCTGACATCCCCTCAGAATGACACCCCCCTCCCTCCCTGACACACCCCTCGGCTTTCTCCTCCCCCTGACACCCCACTCGCCCCCCCTCCTCCCTGACACCCCACTCAGCCCCCCTCTCTCCCTGTCCCCAAATCGCCCCCCTCCGTCCCTGACACCCCTCCCTCCAAAGGGACACCTTCACTCAACCCCTTCCTCCTGAACCAACCCCTGACCCTCCACTTGACTCCGCTCCCCCTGACCCCTTCCCCACACACCCCCTCCTTTACTCCTGACCCCCCCCCACACACACACACACACACACACTTTTCCCTCCTTTCCACAAGGATTACCCGCTTTCCCACATGCTGAATGAGCTATCCAGCACCCGGGAAAGCTTAGTGGCACCCATCCCCCACAGCAGGCACCCAGCTTTCCTGGAAGCTTGCTGTGAACTGTGTCACTCAGCTCTGCCAGATGCTGAATACCCTATCCAGCATGTGGGAAAGCTGGTGAAAACCCTCCAGCAGGTTTTCCCCGGAAAGCTAGTGCTTTGTGTGGCGATGGGTGCACTCAGCTTTCCAGGACACCTGCTTATTTTTCTTGGCTGGTTATGGAAATTGAGGGGGATCCCTGTGTTTTTTTTCTGAAAATGTATTTATTTAGTGAGAATCTGCACATGGGCCACCACTGTAATGATTACAGGTGGTGCCCACTGTAGGATTCTCAATAAATGAATGATTTTCAAAAAAAAGAACGTGGGGTCACTCAATTTTCCATAAACAGCAAAGGTTAAAACAAAGAGGCGGGCAGCCTGATACTATCAGAATGAGATGGTCCTTCCATGGATAATGGTCATTCTCATTCTAAGAGTACCAGCCACGACCGCCCCAGAAGCGGCACCATCACATTGAGCCACGGGGTTGCCCCAACCCGTCCCGGTCGTGGACCGGCACCCGGGCCTTAGCGCTATGGCCCTGCCGTCCGCGGCGCCGCTCACCTGATGGCCGGCCGGCCGCGTGTCTTTAGGTTCCGGCGGCCGTGAACGGCGGGGCGGGGGGGGGGGGGGTGGAGGGTGGGGTGCGGGTGTGGTGGGGGGGGCGGGCCAGGGGGGTCTCGGGGGGGGGGGGGAGGGGGGGGGGGGCGTGGGGGAGGAGTCGGCGCGTGGGGGGGGGCGCAGCGGGCAGGGGGAGTGGAGGCGGGCCGGGGGGAGTGTGTACCTTGGGGGGGCGCGTGGGCGGCGTGGCCGCCGGGGTACGGCATTTCTGTGCGACGGAAGCCGCATAATCATGGGCCCGCACACTGAGATAGCAAGCATGCTGACCACAGCGTTCAGCGGCCTGCATTACAGGGAAAGCAGGAGCGGTGCGATCTACCGACCTTGCTTTCCTCTTCGCTGTAGATGCGGCGTCATGTGCTCCGTATCTACACAACGATGAGCGTCGCGAGGGAGTGTGATTGCAGGTGGTTGATTGTCCTCCCGCCGCGCTGCTCTGCTGCTGTCGGGCTGCCTGGGAGGCGAGGAGCTCAGGCCGAGGATCCGGGAATGGTGAGTCGACCTCATTACTTTTCGCTTATGTTTTTTTTTTATTTTTTGTGTCCTGGTGCCTTTTGGGGGGCCTGCTACGTATGCTTCATACTTGGGGGAAGATATCTCTCACTTCTACGGGGGGTCAGGAGAGCAGTATCTATTCACAGAACTACTGGGGGGGCAGCTATCTATCACATACTGGGGGGCAGCTATATATCACTGCTACTGTAGGGCAGTCTTATCGTATCACTTCATACTGGGGGGCAGCTTTATCTATCAATACTACTGGGGCGGAGACTATCTTTCTCTACTTCTGGGGAGGCCTGCTATCTATCAATGACTTATTGGGGGGCAGCTATCTGATCACTCCTGGGTGGGACACGCTAATCTATTCAATATGGGGGGGCAGCTATCACTACTACGGGGGGGCAGCTATCTCCTCTCCTGGGCGGCAAACTATATTTCAATACTTGCTTGGGTGGGGCAGCATACTCACTATACTAATGGGGGGACAGCTATCACTATTACTGGGGGGGAGCTAGCTACACTATTTATCTGGGCGGGTCAGGCTATCTTTCACTATACTGTGGGGGCAGATATCGATCACGTACTACTGGGGGGGCAGGCAGTATCTATCACTCCTGGGGGCGCAACTTTCCTATCACTACTTTTGGGGGCAGCTATTTATTCTCATTATGACTGGGGGGCAGCTATGTCACTATTCTAATGGGGGGCAGCTTAGTCACTATTACAGGGGGGGCAGCACTTATCCTGAATTTATTACTGGGGGGAGATATCTATCACTACTGGGGGTAGCTATCTTTCACTACTACTGGGCGGGCAGGTTATTATTGTAAGTCATTACTGGGGAGGGCAGCTATTGTCCTACGCCACTACGACTGGGGGGCAGCTATGCTATCTCTATCTAATGGGGGCAGCTATGTATCACTACTACTGGGGTAGGCAGCTATGTATTCATTACTGGGAGGGCAGCTATCTATACTACTTACTGGGGGGCAGCTATCTATCACTACTACTGGGGGGCAGCTATTATCACTATACTGGGGGGCAGGCCTATTGTATCACTACTACTGGGGGGCCGCAGCTTTGTATCCACTACTACTAGGGGGCAGCTATGTATTCATCTACATACTGGGGGGCGCTATTGTATCACTACTAATGGGGGACAGTATCTATCACTGTCACTGGGGGGGGCAGCTTAATCTATCACTACTACTTGGGGGCGCAGCTGCATCTATCATACTACTGGGGGGCAGCATATTATACATACTACTGGGGGGCCTAATATCTTGTCATGCTACTGGGGGGGGCAACTTATCTATCACTGTACTGGGGGGCAGCTAGTTATCTATCATTGTACTGGGTGGCAGCTATCTATCATGCTACTGGGGGGGAAAGCTATTCTATCACTGCTACTGGGGGGGCAGCCTATCTATCATTACTACTGGTGCAGCGTGTAGTTATAATTTACTACGTGGGGCAAGCTAGCTATCATTACTATGGGGGAAAGCCTATGTTCATTACTCGGCGGCAGCTATGTGTCGATTATTCGGGGCAGCTATGTGTCTTTACTACGGGGCAGCTAGCTATGTGACATTACTACCGGGGAAGCTATGTGTCACCTTATACCGGGGGCACCCCCCAGCTATCTATGTATCTCTACTCCGGAGCAGCTACTTTGTATTCAATACTACCGGAGGCAGCTATCTATGTTCACTATCACTACTGGGGCAGCTATCTATGTATTCTCTACTATCTGGGGCAGTCGCCTATTATTGTATCATACTACGGGGCAGATATCTATGTTGATCACTATCATACTGGGGGACAGCTATCTATTTGATCACTATCCACTTACGGGGCAGTCTAGCTATGTATTACTATTCACCATTCTGGGGCAGCCTAGCTTTTGGTATCATACTGGGGCAGCTAGCTATGTTTCACTATGGGGCAAAAAAAGTAGCTATCACTATCTCTACGGAGAAGTTTAGTATTATCATCACTTCTGGAGCAGCTATGTTTATCATCACAACTGGAGCAGCTATGTATTATCAATCACTACTGGAGCAGCCTATGTATATTATCACTACGTGGAGACAGCTCCATGTATGTATCACTATCGCTACGGGGCAGCTTAGCTTGTATCAACTATCGCATCTGGGGCAGCTAGCTATGTATTCAACTATCGTATGGGCAGGCAGCTTGTATCCACTATCAATCTGGGGCAGCTAGCTATGTAATCACTATCTTACTGGGGGGAAGCTAGCTGATGTATCACTATCACTAACTGGGGAAGATAGCTATGTATCACTATCACTTACTGGAGCAGCGTATGTATTGTTCACGTATCACTAATGGGGCAGCTATGTATTATCACTATCACTATTGGGGCAGCTAATGTAATTATCACGTAATCACTACTGGGGGCAGCTATGTATTATCACTATCACTACTGGGGCAGAACTATGTTTTTATCACTATCACTACTGGGGGCAGCTAGAGCTTATGGTATCCTATACTATGGGGCAGCTATGTGTATTATTACTCAGCTTATCGGGGCAGCGTATGTATGCACTATCACTAAAGGGGCAGTAGCGCTATGTGTCTACTACACTACTGGGGCAGTACCTATGTATCACTATCGCTACTGGGGCAGCTATGTATTTTTATCACTACAGGGAGGGCTATATTTATTTATTAGTTAAAGGGGGCATAATATCTCTATAATAGACCTGAGCCCTTATCTACATATGTATATTATACACATGTTTAATGCTGTCCCACCTCGAGCTGACAATCAGTCATGGTTACTCCTACGGGGATAATCCCTAAATGAATCTAGTATACCCTTTTTTTTGCTCTTTCTTGTGTGATATCTAAACATAACAACGCCCTCCATAACCCCGCCCCTTAAGTATCCGCCCACCCCCACTGGGCCGTGGAACATCAATTGGTCGTGCATCAAACCGGTCACTGGTAGAATAAAGGTTCGGGACCGCTGCATTAGTGGTGTCACTTCTGACGGCTACCCAGCTCTTCCTTGGTACACATGGTGTGTTGGCATTTTGGGGTAATTATGTGACAAGGGTTAGTGTTGGCACTCCTTGGGGTGACAAAAAAACTGCCGTGGCTGAAACAAGCCCGAGCGATAGTAATAGAGGCATCTGACAGGGCATCATCATTTACTATCATCTGGAAAATATGGAAAAAAAAATAGTACAGAACAAAATAAAAACTGCTATATTTAAATAAACCGTCTCCCTGACACCGGCCTTGGGTCCAATGTTAGTTCACAGAAATTGAAGCTACTACTTGGTCCGGCGGACTTGTCTACAAATCCTATAGTAATAAACTCCATTCTTTGCACCCCTGAAGGTTATGGCTGGAGCTGCAGGTATGGATCGAACAGGCCAGATCGGGCGTGGACAAACCACAATGTCCCTCAGGGGGTTGGTTTTTGTCTCCTTTCAGGAGATTGTGGACTGTATGCGCTTTTTCTTTACACTCCTCTCTCGCCACCTTGCGGGCTAGTGTCAATCACAAATATACTAACACTCACCTGACACTCTATAGAACCCTTGACCACTATTTACGCCCCCATGTCCCCCTCAGTACTCCACTCTATCACCACAAATGCTGTGTGTGACTGAGGGTGGAATTGGTAGGGGAGGGGGTGGAGAAATGCACGAGTCTAAGATGTTAGTGTGGTTTATTCTGTATGGTGGCGAGGCTAGGGAGAAGTCCTCTTGGGCGATCTGGGAAGGATTAGAGAAAGCGGAACGATTCCCCAAACGAGAGAACGAGTCACCTGTGAGTCACTGTAAATTTGATTTTACTGTAACCACTAATATGTCTGCAGGTGCCTGCTTGTGAAAACGAATCTCTGCTATATACCCCCCATATGGTCACTGTATTTCACGGCTCTCGTATGGTAGTAGAACAATAGCGGTGTTTATATTCAGGATCAGTTGGTGTATTATCAGTCCAGTATGTTGTATGGTGGGTGATATGTGGTCATGGTGTTGTGGTTATTATTCCTGAAAAAAACTTTCAGATTCTGTAGGTCACCTCTGTTTTTGGATCAAAAAATGCTTAAGCCTACCACACGAACTATGACAAGCGTCGCTTTACAGGTCGGGTGAGTCCTACGCTATGCTTTACCTCTTCTAAATAGAGACGCAAATTCAAGGCCTCTCATCTGGGCGCTCAACCGACACCCTCCATTATCAGAGAGAAAGTATAAAAAAACGCACCGAACCTTGCTCATGCGTGCCCATATAACAGCACTGTGGAAAACTGGGGATAATGAGGGTGGGGTGCAGGAAACCAAAATGGGAGGCATCCTTACCTCCCTATATAGATTTATAAAGCATATATATGCCAAATATAAGTATTAGTTGGCACACACTCAAAAAAAAAAAAAACATTTATGAAAAAAAAACACAATGTGAACTGAGGGTGCCTATGGCAGGGTTGCGGGGCCCATCATATATATATAATTTTATCTTATTTTTTATATAAATATATATCTTAATCTTTATATATCTATATATATAGATTTATACACTAACATACACAACGCACACCAATTACAGTGCCACACCACTGCAAAAAGGGGCAATACCAATACGTGGAAATCCCTAAAGAAGCATTTTGCTATTATCTTACATGAAAAAAAGCTTTGGAGATTCTGTAGTTCTAGCATGTTATTTTGATGAAAAAATGCTCTAAGCTCCCACATAACTTTCACGGTGATCTCCAAGGTCGGGTGGTCCTACGCTATCTTACCTCTCAATAGAGCCAAATTCAGGCCTCTCATGGATAACGACTCCATTATCCTGATGAAAGAAATGAAAAAACAGCCCAACTTGACAAAGCTGCAACTCATATAAACACGACTGTTGAAAATGGTTGGGGTGCAGAGAAACCAAAAGAAGGCACTCATATTAGATTAAACGCAATTACATGCCAAATACATAATGTATAGTAGTCTGAAACAATAAACATTTCTGAAAGAAATACACAATGTGAAACTGGGGCCACTGGCAGGGTTGCGAGCGGACTAACGTAATTATATATACACTCGCACACCCTTTACCAAGTGGCTCCCACTGCAAGAAAGGGCCAATGCACAATACATGGGCATAGTATCATATATTACTCACGCGCACGCATTACACAGTGGCACACACTGTCCCTGTATTGTATGCGCTTTTTTTTGCAGCGGTGTTCCTTGGGCATAGGTGTCGCTGTGTGATACTATATATATATATATATATTATAATATATTAACTAAGTTACTATATATATATATCTTATATATATATATATATATATATATATATATATAACGCAAGAACCCTACAGTGGGCACACACAGGTTCACATTTGTGTTTTATTTTTTTAGTGAAAGGAGTGTTGTGCAGAACTATACGATTGGCATGTATTGCTTTTAAATCGATATTGGGAGGAAGGGATGTCCTCGCATTTTGGTTGGTGTTTTACTGAACCCCACCCATTTTAAACAGGCTGTTTTATGAGTGCAGCTTGCAAGGCTGATTTTTTTTTTTATTTCTTCTGCTATACTAGATAATGGAGGTCGGTTGACCCCCAACCGAGATGGCCTGGAATTTGGCTCCTGTTGAGGGAGGTAAAGATGCGTAGGACCCCCCACCCGACTGGGAGGAACACATTGTAAGTTCGTGGGATGGCCTTCTTAAGCTGTTTTTGATCAAAAACATGTGAACTAAGAGATCTCCAAAGTTTTGTTTTCATGTATGGTGGTATTAGATGTTTCGCGTTCCTATGGGATGGTCGATATGTGGGGGCATGATCGTGACAGTATTTGTTGGATGTCTTTTATATTGTTGTATTGAATAATTATTTAGGCTCTGTTTCTGGTTCTGGTCAGTAACAGTGCGGGGATATTTTGCTTCTTGTGACAGCAGTATTATGTGGGTCACTTACAACTATTTTATCGAGCAGTTTCATCCAATAGAACATTGTCTTAAAGGAGTTGTATCACTTACGAGACTTTCAGCCGGTCAGGTCCATGGTATGTTGAACTGAGGGGCCGTGCTCTTATTTGGTCTGTCTCTTCTGCCCCTTCCCCCCTCCCATCAGCACACAGGCCGCTTTCGTAACTTCTTTACAGGGGGTGGGGAGGGAGGGGGCGTTTGCTCTCAGAGTGTCACCCTGTGTGTGCCTGCCCAGGTTGGTTATTTATTACAAGGCTAGGAGGGATGTGATCTATGAGTGTAGAGAGGGATATGAACGCTGTGTGCATAAATAGAGCCAGAGGGGCATGCATGTGTTCCTATATCCCCCCTGCTTAGCTTACAAGTCTCTCCACATATCCAGCAAACTACAAGGGCAGTGTTTACATATAGGTGTCTACACTTATACCAGGAGAGCCCATCTGACGTATCACCATGCCTGATCTGTACCAGATTAGTATAGTCAGACTGTTCCAATGACATCATCATGATTATAGTAACAGACAGGGTCACTGCTGGGTCCACGATCTTTTGTGTAGAGAAGCAGGAGGAAGCAGGCACACTCAGGGTAATCAGGAAGCACGGAAACAGAGCCAGAGTCTCTCACTCCCCGCCTCCCTTCCGACTCAGATGCATTCTGTGCGGGGGAGTGGGGCGATCTGCTTCCCGACCTGTCTTCAAAGGGTGATGAGTCATTCAGACTGACAGCCAGTAAGTATAAGCGCATCAAACAGGGGGCTACTTTGAGATTTTGAGAAGAGATGTAGTTAATACTAATCAGGGCTACGCTCAAAATCAGTAGAGGACTCTTGTAATGAAACTATATATTGCAAAGCTGCTTGTTTTTTAAAGATCAGTGTATCAATTAAAATACCCAATCATCTCTGTAGGAGGACAACCCCTTTTAAGCTATTTCGTATATATTTCTGTATATCAATGTTACATTACTTCGTATATAAATTAAAACTTTTTACTGTCCCAAGTGGTGCCCGCTGTTGTGTTGGCGGCTGGTCTGCTGTTGGAGGTGCGGGTGTTTTTGTCTTGGGATGGGAGTGTGGTCGAGATGCATGTACTGGTGTGACTAAATTTTAACATAAGTATCTGAATTTAGATCGTATGCTATAGACCATATATTCCCCCATTACAGTGACCATAACAGTGTAGATTTACCAGTGTACGCACCGACTCTGTATAATGTATATTCACCATCAGACAGTGAGCAAAGTATGGTAGATACCAATACAGACGTGCTCTTCAGACTGTTATGCCTCCTTACAGTGTCCTTTTTGTTGTAGCAACCAGTGTTACCCAGGTCTTTTGCAGATGTTATGTTCGCCATACAGGACCGCAAGTTTTAGTGTTGCAACAGGTTGTACGCATATGCTCTGCATGTACTGTTTTATTACCTGCTTTACAGTGACCATATAGTGGTAGATGCCCAGTGTACATATGCTATGCAAGACTGTTATATTAACCCCTCAGCTAGGAGCTAACTAGAGTAGCCAGGCCTCTTGAATACCTATATACCACCATACAGTGGACTTTACAGTTGTAGATCCAAGTGGCCACATAGGGCTTTGCCACATTGTATCTTCACTTCCATACAGTGGCTGCCCATATGTTGTTAGATATCCCTAGTGTACACAGGCTCAACAGGCCATGTAATTACTCCATACTTAGGACTATATAGCGGTTAAGATTCCAATATGTAAGGCTCTCTAGACTGTATATTAACCCCATATCAATGACCAACAATAGTGGTTGATGCCTGTTGTACACAAACTGTCGTGCAGACTGTATATTACTCCCATACAGTGGACCTTTATAGTGGTAGATACTAGTTGTACACAGACTTGCATGGAGATATAACGTGATTATTGTGCATACATCAGGGACTCACAGGTCTTCTCTGTTGAGTTGTTTACATTCCCCTTTTCTTTTGCTTCCTGTCCAGCCCGCCATGCACTTCTCCTACCGGCCCACCACTTGTCCCGGCAAAATTTGGAAACAAATATCTTAGAGAGATATCTCACATTTTCAAACACGCTCCCTCGACTTTCCTAAATCCTTTGTACAAACTTTGCGAGGGGTAGGAGTGCAGGTACAGGCAGACTTAAAGGCACAGTCTTCTAGGTGGGTGGGGGAGAAACGAGTAACTTATCCCTGGAGATTTGTGCTTCAGGTTTGGGCCTGCTAACCCCTCAGAATCATGTTATCAGGTGTGGTTAGGTTGAGGCTTCTGGGAGAGTAGGTACAGAATGGCCTTATGTAGGTAAATAGATCAAGGCTTTAGTAGCGTTCCGTATATAAAGGCCCAAGTAGGTAATGTATGCATCTGGTAAGGGAGGTTTTTAAGGCCCCAGGTAGGTTGGTATGCCCAAGTTGATGCGGTGTAGGTTTTGTTGGCGCCAAAAGGGAGTGGTTATCGAAGGCCCCGGGAAGGACAGGTTGGGTAAATCTCAGGAACAGGGCCGGACTTGGAATAAAATAAGCAGCCCTGGCAGAAAGCCCCTACCAAGCCACATGCAATTTCGCTTAATAAATGTCCCAGTTCTCGCAACTCGCCACTTTCTAAATAAACTACACTAAAAGGGGGTGCTTTCACACTGGGGCCTTTTGGGTGTGTTTTTGGATTTGTTTTTGGTGTCTGTGTTTTTTGAGCAGAAAGGGCAAGAGCAGTTAATGATGTACATTTCTGCTCAAAATAAACGCATCAAAAACGCACAAAAAACGTTCTGTGTGAAACAAAGACCCGTAACTCTACTAGCAGGAAAGAAAATGGGGGCTGAGATATCCCTCATCACAGAGTAAGTGTGCATTTGCTTTTAACAACCCGGGACAACGCTCACCTGCCACTATTACAGTACACCATCATAATACTACAACACACCTAATCAGTCACACCTTGTATATTCAGGTCACCATCTCGATGAGATACATCTCCTCTTATTCTAAAATCGAGATGTAATAATTTACCCCTGACATCAGGAGATGTCATCTTTTTGAGTTGTTGTTCTTTACTCCTTTATTCTCTATCTGACCCAAAACCCTCATGATGTCTGCCTCCTGATGAGTGCGTTCCCTTCCTTTTCTTTCTCTGTCCAGGACAGGCATGAAATGTCTTCTTCTCCCGTTCACTACTAATCCCCGTATAAGTTACCACACAATAAATCTTTGACCCTTCTCTTTTTTCAGCCACTTTCCTATCAATTCCAAAGAGACTTTTTTTTGCCCCCTATCCATTAGAGTCAATATAGAGTAACATGAGTACCCATTGTTTGGCTGCCCTACTCAGTAATTGTACCCCAAAGAGGCTTATGCTAGACTCTAAGAATTAGAAATTAATAATGTCAGAGAAGGGCATGTTTTTAGTAGGACCTCCAATTGGGTAGTGGTAATCAAGGCCTTCCCCATTACTTTGTAAAGTTAGACAGGGCATACCATGTAATTAGCCAAGCTAGATTAGGACGCCCCCGTAACTAGACCAGGTAGCCGGGGGCTACCCCCCACTAATTAGCCAGGTTAGCTGGGGCTGCACAAGTTAATAGCTGCTAGGAAACTAGGGCTGCCCCAGTAAAACTAGCTAGGTAGGTGGGGCTGCCCTATGTAACTTGCCAGGTAAACTAGGGCTGCCCCCAGTAAACTAGCCAGCTGCAAGGGCTGCTCCCAGTAAAGTAGCCAGGTAGGCTGGGGCTGCCTCAAGTAACTAGCAAGGTAGATAGGGCTGCCCCAAGTCTCACTAGGCCAGGTAGGAGCCTTTGGGGTCCTGGCCCCCAGTAAACTCGACAGGTAGCTAGGGCTTGAACCCCAGTAACTAGTCAGGGTAGTTAGGGCTGCCCCCTGAGTAACTGCAGGTAGCCTTGGGCTGCCCCAGCTGTGTTGAACTAGCAGGTAGATAGGGCTGCCACCACTGGTAATAGCCGGTGGTAGCTAGGCGATGCCACCAGTACTAGCCAGGTAACTAGTGCTGCCCACAGTAACTACGCCAGGTAGCTGGGGCTGCCCCAAGTACACGAGGCCAGGTAGCTAGGGCTGCCCCCAGAACTTGAAAGGTAGATAAGGGCCTGCCCAAAGTAACTAGCCAGGTAGCTAGGGCTGCCCCCAGTTAACAAGCCAGGTAGCTGGGGCCTGCCCCTTAGTAACTTGCCAGGTAGATAGGGGCTGCCCGCCAGTATTCGAAAGTCAGGTAGCTGGGCTGCCCCAAGTAATAAGCCAGGTAGCTGGGGCTGCCCCACGTAACAAGCCTGGTAGCTGGGGTTGACCCACGTAACAAGCCTGGTAGCTGGGCTGCCTCCTAATCAAGTAACTAGCAAGCGTAGCTAGGTCTGCCACCCGTAATTAGCAGGTAGCTTAGGGGCTGCCCCTCAGTAATAGACAGGGAAACTGGGGTGCCCCCAGTAACTTAGCTAGAATGGTAGGGCTGCCCCCAGTAACACAGCCAGAAAGCTAGAGCTGCCCCGAGTAATAGCCAGGTAGTTAGGGCGTGCCCCCATGTAACATGGTCAGATAGCTGGGGCTGGCCCCAATAAACTAGCAAGGTAGCTAGGGCAGCCCCAGTAACAAGCCAGATAGCTAGGGTCTGCCTCCAACGTCTCAACAAGCGGTAGCTGGGGCTTGACTCCAGAAGTAAGTTAGTCAGGTAGTAGGTTATGCCCCAGTATAACTTCGCCAGGTAAACTAGGGCCAGGGCCAGTAATTAGCCAGGTTAAAGGGGCCAGTTAGCCAAGGTATGGTGTCAGAGGGCCAGTTAGCCAGTTAATGGGGCCAGGGCCAGTTAGCCAGGTAATAGGGCCAGGACCAGTTAGCCAGGTAACAGGGCCAGTTAGCCAGGTAATAGGGCCAGGTAGCCAGGTAATGGGGCCAGGGCCAGTTAACCAGATAATGGGGCCAGGGCCAGTTAGCTAGGTGATAGGGCCAGGGCCAGATAGCCAAGTAATGGGGCCAGTTAGCCAGGTAATGGGGCAAGGGCCAGTTAGCTAGGTAATAGGGCCAGGGCCCTTTAGCCAGGTAGTGGGGACAGGGCCAGTTAGCCAGGTAATAGGGCCTGGGCACCAGGTTACCAAAGGTACATTAGGTGGCCACGGTTTGCCAAGTAATAGGGCTCTGGGCAGTTAGCCAGTCAATAGGGCCAGTTTGCACAGGTAATGGGGCCGGTGGCAGTTAGCCAGGTAATGGGGCCAAGGGCAAGTTAGCCAGGTATTAGGTCCAGGGCCAGTTAGGTCAGGCGAAATGGGGCCCATGGCCCTTTATCAAGATACAATGGGGACTGGGGACCAGTTAGCAGGTTGTGGGCAGGGCCAGTTAGCCAGGCTATTTGGGCCAGTTAGCCTGGTATATGGGGCCTGGGCCCAGTTGCACGCGGTAATGGCGGCCAGGGGCCAGTTAAGGGGCCTAGGGCCAGTTGTTGCCCTGGACATGGGGACAGTTATCCAGGTAATAGGGCCAGGGCCAGTTAGGCCAGGTAATGGGACACAGTGGACAGTTAGTCAGGTAATGGAGCAGGGACAGTTAGCTAGGGTACTCGTGGTTAGATAGGCCACTCGGGTCTTGACTAGGGGGGAGAAACACCAGTCCCGGGGCGGTCACCCGGTTTTTCCTGGGTATGGGCAGTCGGGCCTGCTCGGAAGAAAGATTGATAGGATAAGGTAGGTAGGTCGGCCACTTAGGTATGTAAGCCCCAGTTAGGTATTGGTAAATAGGCGCCCAATTTCAGGGTAGCGTTTTTGGCAGGTGTGGAATTTGTATGCAGGTTAACTTGTGCCACATTCACTATGCAAGGATTTTGTGGAGTCTTTGGCCATGTTATGTCATGTGGGAAAAATCACTTTGTTCATCCCACTAAATCACTTTCATTACTCATAAGTATGGGGTCATATTGTGTTCCGCAAGTGTGGATAACTAGCAGGATTGGGAGTAAGATATTTTCTGTTGCCCTAGGCTCGAAATAAGGCACATAGCGCCCTCCAATGAAATTTCCAGCCCACCTCCATACCTAGTCGTACGGTCCCTTTTTTTTTCTACTGGGATTATTAATGCGCCTCGGGCGGCCGCCTACCTTCGCCTTCTCGTCATTCCGACCCTGGGCATAAGCGCTTCCCAATAGTCACCAGATAATTCAGGAAGGATTTTCTGGGTTGACCTGGGTGATTTCAACCTCAAATCTACAATTGGCCCAGCAAATAAAAAGATACTAACTTTCACCAGGTCTGTCGACGGAACAATAAACCAGTTTCGGCGCTTCAGAATACTTATCTTTTAATTTCTAAATTTTTAATTTTTTAAGTAGACACAAAAGGCTATGTTAAGATGTTACTGTTGCCATATTATCTATCGATCCGCAGAAATCGCAAGATATAGGGGTTTTAACAATTCTTAAATTAAACTCTCAGAAAGTGGGGCAGACGGCTAAAATAGAGAATGGAAAATCTACTTGCCTTTAAGACCTGCTGTCCCTAGCACCGCCCAGAATTCGTGTTGCCCTAGAGGATGGTTGTGCCGAAGAAAATGTCACAGGAGATCGCATGCAGTTTATGAAAGTACTCAGGACCCAACCCTTCTGCGACCAACAAACCATGCCAAGTTCAAAAGGCACTAAATCACCTTTTTCACCATTACTGACGGTCGGTTTGAACTGCGGAGATGATTGTCTTGACCTGTCACTATGCCATAATGTACTGAGTTTCCGCGCAATGTGATTGGACTGATTAGAAATTAAGTGTTAACGAGCTGTTGGACAAGTGTACCTTATAAAGTGGCCCGGTGAGTTTTTTTCCCCATAATGTTTCCCCATTTGTTATTACCTGTCCTATATTTTCCCCCGCAGTTTTTTGGCTTAAGACGGATTTTACATAAGACGACACCCCCCCCTTTCTGGTCTTTACGATCCTTTTCTAAATAGACTGTAACCCTGAAATTTTTAACCGCCCAGTCTAGCTCTCGTCCGCCATGTTTGTTATCCCCTTTCCCAATTACCTACAAAAAATTTTTTAAAAGGTTTCTTAATAAATGGGTAATATTCTTCACTGGGCCAGAAACAATGTAAGCATAACCCCTAATATTGGTAAAAGTTTAAATAGTTTTTATTCGGGAACGTATGGTTTATTATTCGTCCTATGTGGTGGTAATATGGTCAGGGTTTGTTGTGGTATTATTTAGCCCCACTTTGGTGGTGATTGGTGGTATGGATTATTCATTCCTATGTGGGGTGTATGTGTCAGTATTGTGGTTTTTTCAGTCACTTTTTGGGTGGTCGAACGGCTTGGTAGTGGATCCTCTGGACCACCCAAGCGTGGTGTAAGCCACACCAGGGAGTGGAGTCTTAGTGGGCGGTTTTCACCAGAGCCCACCGCAAAGCAGGGTTTGGGCTTTCTCGGCGGTTTCTCCAGGTTGCTACCCCTGATGATTGCTTGCGGTGGCAGCAGAGGGTTGTGCGGGGAAAGAATCGTGAAGCAGGCCGTAGTCGGGGGCAGGGGCCAGTTGGTTCGTTTTTCGGGGCGGCAGAAGGTCTTTACAGGCGGGGAATGGTTTGTGGGTCAAGGGAGGAGGCAGAAGGATGGTACACATTTAAAAAATTAGATACCGGAAGCTTCCTCCTAGGGACATGGCTCATCGACCGGGGAAAGGTGCTAAGGAAGGGGGATAGCTTTTAAAAAGGGTGCGCCCGGTTTGGGGACCCAAACACCCCTCGCTGTCCCTTTAAACTTGCCTTGTGCCGCGGCCTTGCGCCCCCGGCCAGCAGGAGGAGCGCACGCCAGGCGGAAAAAGGAGGGGTGGGGTAAAAGGGATCGGCGCCGGTGCGCTAGGTGGTGCGGGTGTGCCTGCGCCGCCGGGGGGTCCAGGAAACACCCGTAACAGTCCCCTCCCCCTTTGGCCTCCCCCCTTTCTGGTCCGCATAAAATTAGACAAGGCCCCGATCCGGGTTTCTCCTCCCGGGTCCCAGTCCTTTCCTCCGGCCAAATCCCTTCCAGTCAACCCAAAAAAATAAATCGTTTTCCCCCTAACGTTTTTCAGGGGCCAAAAATTTTTCTTTGCGGTAAAAAACTTTTGGTGGAGTCAGTAGGGGAGACGGGGGGCCCTTTCTGCCCAAAGGGAAAACCCGGTTTTTGGATGCCCGGTTTTAGTAGGGAAAAACTTTGGGGGAAATTTTTGGGGATGCCCACATTTGGGTTGGGGGCCGGATTTTTCTAGGCCCCCCGGGTTTGGGTTTGCGCCTGAGGATTTTCAAAGGGCCAAAAAACCCGGGGACCCAGTTTGTACTAGGGATTTTAAAGGGGGACATACCTGGCAGACGGGCCACACCTTTTTTCCCCCGGACAAGGAAGGAGGGGGTCGCTTTTCTTGCCCGTTTGGGGGACCTTCATACGTGCCGAGGCCTAGGCAGAGTTTGGGGCATGTCCCTTTCCAAAAAGGCAAAATAGGTCTTGGACCAGATTATCCACTGCAGGGACATCGGGGAGGCAGAGGGCAGGGGAAGTGGTGGGGGGGATCCCCGCCAAAGACGATGAAAAAGGGCGGTTTCCCCCAGGGGAAAATCAGAGTCCAGAGAATTATATAAAAATTCCCAACCCATGGAAAAAGGGGTTTGGACCAAACACTTGTCTTGCGGATACGAAGTGGCAAGATAGGTAACCAAGTTTTGGTTTCCCAACTCTTCCACTTCCCAAATTTTTTTGAGGGGGGGGGTGGTACGGGGGAAGAGAAATCCATTTTTCCACTTGTAGTAGAGAACAGAGGCCTCGCCAAAATCTAGAGATGAATTGAACCCCCCGGATCCGAGACAATATATGGGGGAAATCCATGCAGACAAAAGATATTTTTAAAAAAAGAGATTGGCGAGTCGGGGAAAGCAAAAGGGGAAAACCGGCAAGGGGAGCAAAAGTGGGGCCATTTTCAAAAAAACGGTCAGTGACCACCCAAAAAAACCGTATTACCGCAGAGGGAGGCAGATGGGTGATAAAAGTCCAGGGCAAGTGGGCCCCACGGACTGTTGGGAAAACCGGGCCCAGAGGCTGTAGCAAACCCCAGTTTGGGGCGCTGTGATTTTTTTCAAACACGGTGGTTCGGGCGGGCCATAAAACCCTTCACTTTTTAAAGCAAATGGGGCCCCCCAAGAAACCGGGGGACCCAACAAAAAAAGATTTCCCGCCCCCTCGGATGTCATGCAAAAACGGGAGCATGGCCCCATTTCGACTCCTTAGCCGGAGGCGGGGTTCACTTTTACGTTTTCCCCGGAGGAGCACGTTGGGGGGTTTTTATGGGGGTTGCAATATCAGATGTTCTGGGGGTAAAATGTGACGAGGAGGGGCCCTCCCCCTTCTCCACTTATGTCGAGGGGGGGAAAAGGGCATCGGCTTTTGAAGTTTTTCCCTTTCCCGGGCCCGGGAAATCTTAACATATTTTCCCAGGCAAATAATAGAGACCCACCTTGTTTTGGCGGGGGTTTCGACGTTCCGCTGTTGGGGGTTAAAACGGGTTTTTTTGCCCTTTCTGGGGTAGATTTCACGGATATCGCCAAACCTTTCCTGGGGGGGTGGCGCCATTCCTCCAGAGTGAACTTAATGGCCGGGAAGTTCCCAATCCCTGATGGTATATTTCTTACCCCCGGGGGTAAAAATTTTTCTGGAAAAAAAACCCACAGGTCCAAGTCTTGGGTTTTGGAATTTTTTGGGTGAGGACTCCCCCCAAGCCCCCAAGGAAAGAGGCGTCTACTTTTTAAGGGAAGAAGGGTTTCTCGGAAATCAGGCAGAGACAACAAAGGTGCAAGGCAAATGTGTTTTTCAGTTTGGGAAAAAGGGCCCTTTTTGGGCTGTTTTGTGGCCCCCAGTTTCGGGGTTGGCATGCTTTTTGGTAAGAGCCGCAATCGGGGGCCCCCAAGAAATTTGAGTTAAAACTGCTGGTAGTAATTTGCAAACCCAAAAAAGGGAAGCGTTTTTTGGCCCCGGGGGCCGACGGGTCGTGCCAGTTTTTAAGAACGGCGGAGAGTTTAGGGGGGGTCCATCTGGGGCCCCTTTGGTCCGAGATTATATATTCGGGGGAAGGGGAGTTTTAGTCTGGTAAAACGGGCCTTTTTTCTAGTTTGGGCCCTAAAAGATGGTTCTACGCAGGAAATTTCAGGCCCTGGCGCAAAATGCGAAGGTGGGTCTCCAGTTCGGGTTTAAAAAAAAAAGATGTCACCCAAGTAGAAACCCCAACGGGGAAATACAGGGATTTCTGAAAATGTCATTGACAAATTCTTGGAAGACTGCGGGCGCGTTGCAAAAGCCGAAGGGCATCACTAAAAAATTTAAATTTTCCCCAAAATCCACAGTTTTGAAGGTCATCTTCCACTCCCCACCTTCTCGGATCCGGGACGAGTTTATACACCCCCCGCAAAACCAATTTGGGAAGAACTTTAGCTCCGTGGAGCGATTGAAGAGTTCGTAATAAAGGGGGTAAAGGATACCGTTTTTGTTTCGTGATCTTGTTGAAAACCCGGGGTAGTCGATCCCAAAAGGAAAGAAAGGGAAAACCTCCTTCTTTTTCCCCACAAAAAAAAACCGGCACCTGCCGGAGAGGGTAGATTTTCGGATGAAGCCCTTTTGAAATTTTTTCTTTAATGTACCGACATAGTCTGGTCTCTTTACCAAGGGGGTGGGTAGACCCTCCCCCGGGGTGGACGGGCCCGGCCGGGGGGACTTTTGGGCAATCGTAGGGACAAGGGGTAGGTAAGTGCCCCGCCCGCTTAAACGGAAAAGACTCTCGAAAATCTTGTTACGGTGGTGGCAACCCTGGTAAGGGTTTGAGAGGAGACTGTGGGGAAATGGGGCGTACACCGGCGAGGTGCCGATGGGCAGCGGGGACTGGCAATTTTGGGACCCCAACCCCAAATTTTGCCCGTCTGCCAGTCGAGCATGGAGGCGTGATGCTGCAGCCAGGGAAGCCCCATGGGGGACAGCCTGGGGAAGAGCGGGGGAGCACGAAGAAGGGCAATTTTTTCCCTTTTGGGAAAAAGCGCCCACTTGTAGGCCCAAACCGGGTTCAATCCAAAAAAGGGGATGGAGTCACTAAAGAGTTCACCACTAACTGAAAGAGATGCCCCCGGGGGTTGGTCTAAGCGGCCCACCGAAGACGATCCCTTGGGGCCACCAAAGCACATTTTTTAAAATTCCTGGCAACCCGGGAAAATCCAAGAAGGAAAGGCCATTAAAACAGACCCCGGAATTTGGGTTGTAAACCAGAACGGGCAGCATAAAGCCAAGGAGGGATTGTTCAACCAAGGGCGCTTTTTCCCACAAAGGGCCTGGGGTGAAAGCTTTTTCCCAAACTTTTGCGGGCCCGGGCCGGAAAACCCCCTATGGGGAAATGTTGGGGGGGCGGGCCGCGAAAGAGGCATAGCTTCCCCTCCCGTCGACCCAATTCTTGCGGGGGGTTTCAGGTGGGCTCGGTCCCCCTTGCGGGCCCTGTCCATGACTGGCTGTGAAAAAAGGGGATGGAGGCCGAAGAAAAAACCGTCGCAAGACGGGGCAAACGCGTGTTCGGATTTTCACGCCCCTTTGGGGGGAAGCTCCTCAGGGGCCCTCTCCGGAAACGGATACCCAACCCAGGTCGCCAGGTGGATGACTCTTTTAAAATAAAATGGAGGGTCCCTGGCGGAGGGAGCATCCTTAAACTGGTGGAGAGGCCCCCCCTTTTTTTAAAGGTGGGCCAAAACCCCAAACCCGCATCGTTCCAAGCTAGCTCCCAAACAGTGGGGCGGGGAAATTTCCCCGGCGGGAGTCCCCCAAAGGAGGGGGTTTTCCCCCGCTGGAGATTCAGCAATTCGGGGCTCGGCTACGAAATGCGGGCAAAGGTCCTGAAAACAAATTTCAAAAACCCTGCCGGGAAAAGTCCCCCCAAGATCGCAGGGGGGACCGGGTCGCCTCGGTTCCAGAGTGTAGTCCCCCAGCAAAGGGGTTTTCCCCCGGGGGGGAGACTGCCACGAAGGTACCCTTGGGCCTTTTTGAAAAGGAACTGTCCCCGCCCTAAGTTTCCCCGTGGGGGGAGAACACTGGGTGATGAACCCCCGCAGGCTTTTTGGGGTCCCCATCCAAAATTCGTTGGGATGGAAAAAACCCGGGGTTTGGACCCCAAAGGGCATCCCCCGGAAATGGCTGCCAAAAGAAAGGAACCCCGGGAGCCGACTGCCTTTCGGGTGAATAGCAAGGAGCTGCTTTCATCTTTGTTGACAGCTGGGGAAGCTGCTCGTTGCTGAGGATCCTTTCGGGTGTTGGGCTAAAGATGGTGGGGTTTTTTCAGGGACGCTCCGGGAGAGGCAATTGGCGGGGTCCTGGCCCGAATCGAACTGTTTAAAGAAAAGTGGGTAGTGGATCCTCTGGAAAAACCACAAGTGATGGGTAAGAAACGCAAGGGGGCGGAGTCTAAAATTAAAGGGTTTGTTTTTACCCCCGCCCGCCGCAAAGTGGGATGGGCTTGCTGCGGCGGATTTTCTACCAGGTCCTACCCCCTTGGGCGGGGGACATCGCGGGGCCCAGTTTGCCCGGAACCCCGAACTAAGCAGCGATCGGGGGCAGGAAAAGGGCAGGACGGGGGGGCAGTGGTTTTGTTGTCGGGGCAGGCCCCGGGTCAGGGCAGTTTGGGAATGGTTCCCGGGCCCAAAACGACGGAGGGGAAGGAACGGTACAAAAGAAAAAAACGAGATACCTGGAAAAGCCCCCCTCTCTAGGGAAAGGACACTATCGAAATTTGGGAAGGGGCTTAAGGAAGGGGCAGAGCCCCTTTTAATTTTGGTTTTGGGTCAGTGAGGGCCCAAACACCGGTTTCGCTGTCCCTTTAAAAATTTTCCCCTTGTGCCCGCGCAAAACTTGGGGGGGAGGGCACACCCCCCGGCAAAAAGGAAGGGGCATGCTGGGGTGGAAAAAGGAGCATGGGGAGGTAAGTGGGAAAATCAGACTGCCGGAGCGCCCGCACTTTCGGGGGGTTTGCGGGTGTGCCGTGACCCGAAACCCGGGGGGCGCAGGGACACCCGTAACCGTGGGGATATGTGATCAAGGTTTTTTTGGTTTATTCAAATCACTATGCAAATGGTGTTTTGTGGGGCATGTTTTGGTGGTATTATTTATTAAAGGGTTAAAATCCTGCATAGCCGCAAAAGGGCCCCCTGGGCCAAAATGGCACATTTGGGCTTTCTGAAGCTTTCCCAAAGAACATCGGTTTATTCTCGAGTTTTCGGGAATGGTTTCTGTTGTCAGATGAGCACTTTTTAGCTCTTTTGGGGATTTTAAATCAACTCGTCATGTTTTTGGGGGAAAAAGGAAAAGCTGCCTAAACCCAAGAAAACCCTTCCCCCCCTTTTTCAAGCATGGGGTGGAAAAAAAAAACCCTAGAAAGGGAATTGGCACTCCCCCCCCCCAAAATTCTGAATGTCTTCCAATGCACCTGATGCTCCAGTAAATAATGTTAGCATTCAAATCCTTAAACGCCCCCGGGTTTTATAGGACTTCCCGGGAGGGGGGCCGTGTTTAAGGGCTATATAGCCCAAAAGCGTTGGCGTCAGTGGGACCCCCCGGGGGTACTAAAAAAAAACGCGCACATTTTCTTTTGTTTCTAATTCCCCGGTGTTCAAATTTCTTTTTTTTTTTTCTCCCTTTATGGAGGTGGAAACAAATTGGGGTTTTGGGGGTGTTTTTTCTGCTAAGGGCAAAGGAAATAAATTTAGCAACAATTTGGGAAAAATGAAAAGGTTTTTTGTACCCTAAAATTTTCCCGAGTGAAAACCTCCTTCCTCCGGGGCCCAAAGGGCATTAAAAAAAGGTTTGTGCTGGGGCTTCCAGCAGACAATACCCAAAAAAATTTTTTTCAGCAAAAGGGAACAAAAGGAGTGGCCCGAAAAAAATAACAAAATTTAAGGCCCTGGAGTGGGGCCCAAACCAGGCCCCCAGACCTTTATCCCATGGGAAAACCCTTTTGGAGGGAATTTACCCCTGAGTTGCCCAAACGACGCCTCAAAATTTTTAATTTATTTTGGAGTGATTTTTGGGAAAAAAGGGGTGGGGCCCCAAAAAAACCCCCCTGACATGTGCGCAAAAACCCCAATATCAACTACAAAAAAAAGTATGACTGCTGTACTTTCCAACAAGGGTTTTGCCACCCCAAATATTAATTTTGTTTGCCAGAGGGAAACAAATACTTATTTTTTTCACTGCAAAATGCCCAAAAAGATTTATTTTAATTTATAAAAATGTATTTTTTTTGGATTTTATTTTGGATATTTTATCTTTTCAATATTAAAAATAACCTGCCCTTATAATTATGACTGTTCATGTCCTTTTTTCAGGGGTAAAATTACAAAACCAGGACAAATAATTATTTCCTTTTTCTGTATCCCTCAAGTAATAACAAACCCTTCCCAAATTCAAGACCCCAAAAAATAAATAACAAAAAACCTCAAGCCCCTGTGAAACATTTTTTTTATTATTATTTTAAAACCCCCAAAAAAAAAAAAACAAAAAAAAGGTAAAAAACCCCCTTTTTTTTAAAGGGGGGGAGCTCATGGGGTTTTCTTTTTCTTTCCCTGTGATATAAAATATCTAAAAAAAAAATAAAAGAGGGAAAAGGGATGTTAAAAAAAATTGTAAACACAATGACCTCCAAAAAAAACAACCATTTATGGGTGTGAGGAAAAATCCACTCCAAAATATGACAAAAACATCTCCAACTTCCTTTTATAGATCCCCAGATAGGTCCCACCTCCCCGGAAAAGCTCCCCTTTAAAACGTTTAAATTTCTCCAAACCATGACCCATTGAAAAAAGCTCTCCTAGGATGTTGGCACAGCAGGTACATGGACACCTCAAAGAAAACCCTCACTTCCATTAATTACAAATGAACAAATGCTGCCACGTGGGGTGTCCCCTCACAATTAAGGGGGAAGGGCCCCTGTGGGCTCTACCGTTGATCCAAAGGGGGGGGGGGGGTACCTTTAAAAGCATTTCAGGAGCAAACACCACAGAAGCCCGGCCCCTTAAACCCACCCTGTGGACCCGCAAAACCCAAGGTAACTTGACCCATTTTAAACCCGCTTTTTGGGCTGTAAACCCCTTTCCTGGTATGTGCACCTTTTTACCCCTTTCCTTTTATTTTTATTATCCTTTTTTATATATTTTTTTCTTTGTGTGCCCTCCAAGGCTAATTTTAAAACTATAAACTTTTTAAACTGAGTTAGTCTGTCCCTTTATCATCGGCCTCACACCCTAGTTTTCGGTTTTTGAATATAGCTACCCCCAAAGGGGTTTGGGTTTCCCGGCCCCGTTATAATCTTTTTTAAAACCGGTCTTATATAAAAAAACGAGAAATGGTGGCAGCTTTTTTTCTCCCTGGGCCCTTTGGACAGGGGGGTTTAACCCGTAAACAGTTTTGGGGCAGTTTTCAACGTCGAGTTTCACCCCAAAAATCAGGCCCTCGTCACTCGAGTGGGCCGGTGGTTGGGTTTTTTCGTCAAATGATATTGTATACTGATGTGATAAAGATATAGAAATTGGGAACAAAAATCAAACACCCGGCACATTCAATCCAACGATTTTTGCCCTTGGGTACCACTGGCCCCCCAAGGTTTTGGTCGTTCATGTGAAAAGCCTGAGGGGAAACTAAGAAAAAAAAAAACACAAGTGTGAGGAATCATAAGAGAAGGGCAAGGCTGGTGGGTAAGCGGGCTGCGGGGTAGAGACAATGAGTGCAAATCAAAGGTGTCCATGTAAGACCGACAAAAGTTCCTTCCCGAATGGAGCTACAGGGCCCCCGAGGACCCCGGTATTTCCCAACATAAGGGAGTTTCAATCTGAACACCCCTTTTCCCAAAGATAAATTTTCCCCCATAACAAGTATTTTGGGAAAGGGTGAAAACCCCCGTAAGGGGGCTGTAATAGACACAAACCCCTTTTTTTTTTTAGATGGGCGGCTCTTCTTTTCTTTTTGTTGCTGTTTTGGTTTAAAAAACAATGTGATGAGATTAAATAATTTTATTCCGCAATTTAAAATTTAAAAAAATCTTTTTTAAAGGGCCCCTTTCAAAGATGATGGTTTTTGTCAACCCTTTATTAACCCTCTCTTTTTCGTGGCTCCTTCTTGGGAAAAAATTGCTCTCCCCCCTTTTCCTCCTTTGTCTACAGGAAACCCAAAAAAGGGAACAAAATATAGAAAATTTTGTTAAAAAGCTCTAATTAAAAAAAAATATCAGGTGTATAAAAACAGGGTATCAAAATTTGAAAATAAAAACCCGCACGTTTTTTTCGGGACTTTCCCCCCCTTACCCTTTCTTGCTTTTCCTCCCCTTTTTTTTTCCTGTTCTTTTTTTTTTCCTCCTTTTTCTTAATTCTATTTCCTTTTCCCTTTTTCCCTTCTTTTTCCCCTTTTCCTCTGCCTTTCCTCTGTTGGACTTTAAGAAAATAAAACTAAAATTTTTACCAATTTTTTTTCCTTTTTTTTTTATAGTAAATTGAGGCACTAAAATAAAAGAGCCGGGGTTTCAAAAGGCCCGGGGTTTTGGGTTGGAGAAAGTAGTTCTTAGCGGGGGAGGGGGGGGTCTCAGGTCACCAAGGGTTGTGGGTCACGGGGTTTCCAGCAGCAAAAAAACCCATCCGTTTTTTTTGTTAAAAAACAAACTTTGGTCTGTATCTTTCCAGGACGGTCCCGCCTCTTAATGTTCCCCCCCCTACAAATATAAGCACAGTTCTAGTTAAACCGGAAACCCCTGGATACAAGATGCCAAGATATTTCCTCATGTACCTTGAAAGGGGTACAATGTTTCTACAAAAGCCCCTTTTTAAATTAAGGTTTTATATCTGTAGTTTACCAATAATAATAAATATCAAATTCCATAATCAGTCAAAATTCATCTTTTTCCCCCCACATAAAAAAATTCTCCGGGCACCCAACTTTTAAGGTTGCTGAAATGGGAGAGGAAAAAATTTTGAAAACAAGTCCCCAAAAACGTTTAAACATGGGTTAATATAAAGAAAAGGTTTCACATTTTAGGGATTTACTCCCCTATAATCCTATACAAAAAAATCTGATCACTCAAAAAAAGAAAAAACGGGGAAAAATTTTCCCAAATAATTCCCTTTTTTAAAAACCCTGGGCCATTGTACTTTTCCATGACAGCTAAGGGGAGAAAAAAAAATAAACAAACATTACAAAAAACGGGTTTCAAAAAATTTTTTTATTTAACGAATTATACATTCCACAGTGGTAAAAATTTTCCTGGAAATTCCAACAGGCCCTTTTTTTTAAAAAGGCTTTAATCACACTTTGGGCCTTAGGGGGCTTTGTCCATTGGGGAAATATGGGATCGGAAGGAAAAACACTAAAAAATGGGAAAATGCCCCTTCTTTTCTTGACAAAATTACAAATTTACTTAACAGTGGAAAACATACAAAATCCGAAAAAATCCGACTTTTTTTTCCTTTTTCCTCATCTAAATCTTTTCCCATTTTTTTAACCTCCTCTTCCTCCTGTTTTTCCCCTTTTTTTTCCTCCGCTTTTTCCCATCCTTATTTTTCCCTCTATTGGGCCAAAAAACCTTTAAAATGTCTCAAATTCCAATAAATTTTTAATTTTAAAATAATGGGGACATATAGTAAGAAAAAAGAGCTTTAGTAAGGAGAGAGGGGTTTTTCTAACATCACCAAAAAGGGGCCGGCCAATTTGGGATCCACGAAAAAACCGGCCCCGTTCTTGGATAAAATTACCCTTGGTTTTCCCTTTATCCAGGGTTTAACCCCTCGTCTTGTTTTTTTTCTACAAAAAATAGTTTGTTACTTGGAATTTTCCCCTACACAAGATGGCCCCCAAAAGGACTTATACTAAACCAAAACTTGGGGGAATTTCTCCAAACTAATCCCAAAAAGGCAGAATGTAATACTGAAAAAACCCCGAATATAGGTATATTCATACTTTCCTTTTAGAAACCTGGGCCAATACACATCTTTTTTCCCCCCTGATGGAATAATAACAGGGAATTTCTTATAAAAATTATCGAAATTTTTTACTAACAGAAAAATTTTAAAAAACTACATAATATCAAAAGGGGTTTTTCAGACAATAAACCCTTTAAAAAGAATAATAATATACATACAAAAACACAGGGGGAAAATTCCATTTTAAAATTTTTTTTCTAGGTTTCCATTCCTCGCTTTACTTTTTGCTTCTGATTTCCCCCCTTCTGATCTTTTTTTTTCCTTCTTAACCTTCTATTTTTCCTCCCCGATCTTTTTTTTCCTTCTTTATCCCTTTTGGGTGTTCCTCCTCCTATCTTTTTTTTTCCTTCTTTTTCCCCTTTTGTTTTTCCCCCTGGGTTCTCTCTTTTTTCTTCCCCCTCTTTCCCCGATGTTTCCATTCTCAATTTTTTCCTCCATTTCCTTTTGGTTTTATTTCTTCCTCTCCCATTTATAAAAACAAAAAATGGGCTCAAATACCAAAAAATTCGATTTCAAAAAAACATGGAGACATAAATTATTAAAAGGAGCTTTATAAGGGCAGAGAGGGGGCTGGGGCAAATTTGGGCCCCGCATTTTTAAAACCCGACCCTGTTCTTGGGGATAAACTTACATTGTCTCCATGATCCATGGTGGGAAACCATGTCTTTTTTCTTCTTTACAATTAAAAATAGTTTTTGTTACCTGGAATTTCCCCCTACCAAAATGTTCCCCCAAAACCCTTACACCAGCCCTTTTAAAGGGATGATCTAAATAAATGGTTTGGGCCCCCTTTTTTATATTAAAATTTTTATCTGCAGCCAACAGTAATTTAAATTGGGATTCTTTAAAAACTTTCTAATTAGTTACAATTTATCTTAACCCCCCCTCCCCAATTTCCCTAAAAGGGGCCCCAAAGGGGGCATCAACAGCAAAACCCAAAGGGGTTCCAAGACTACAATGGGGTCACCATCGGGTTTTGTGCTATGATGTCAATTTTCCCCTTTTAAAAAAAAGGGAATAGCAGAGCCCTGCTAAGCTACCTTTTTTCTGAAATTTTGGCTGGAACGCGACGAGGCTTTCCAAAAGGGGGGGAAACTCCAACCCAGTGTGAACCAGACCTCAGGGCTTCATTAAAGTAAAAAAGGCTTTATTAATTTAAAGATTATAAAACCCCTTGGGTTTCCCCCCGAAGGGGGTTAAAAAAATTTTTTATCACCCGTACCCCCAAAATAAAAATGGGCCCTTCTTTTTCCATTATTAATAAGGGGGCGGGGGCCCCCAAACCCTGGAACCTCACATATTCCCGAAAAGCACCTAAAACTTCCGTTTTAAAAAGATAAAGGGTTTTGCCGGGGGTCCCCTCTCCTTTTATTTCAATGGGATTTTTGGTACCGGTGAACAGTTTTTTCGGCTTAATTAGGGAAATCCTTTTAAAAAAAAATTTGGGGTTTTGGCTCATAGCATGGCCACTGGGTCTTTCAAAATGAGAAAAATTTTGGGGGCCTTTTTTGGAAAAGGTGCAGGTCCCAGAGGGGGATCAACCCCTCATTGAGATGGGTGGGAAAAATTTATATTGATTTTTGATCAATGTCCTTTTGCCCTTTAAGGCCATAAAAAAGTTAAAATTTTTTTAAGGAATTTTTACTAAACTCAAAATTGGGAATTTCTCCCAACTAAACCAAAAAAACCCGAAAGTAATAAACCCTAACTACATAGAAATTTGGTTCAATTTTATAAAATTAACCCTTTTAGTGGCCTGGGGCAATACACATCTTTCATCCGCCTTTATGGAAAAAAAAAAACAGGGATTTTTCTTAAAAAAATAATATAGAAATTTTACTAAAAAGAAAAAATCAACTATCATCAATAACATATGAAAAGGGTTTTCAACAATATCCTTAATACTGCATAATAAAATACATACAATTTTTAAAACTGGAATTTTTCTTTCCCTTTTATATTTCTCTAGCAGGAGCCGCCTCATGCGATGTATAAACCTCTTTCTTCCCCGATGTTTCTTTTTCTACTTCCTCCACTTTATGCCCTCCTCCCGTTTTTCCTCCTTTTTTCACACCCTTTCCCCCCAATTGTTTTTTTCTCTTCTTCCCCCCAATGTTTTTCTTTACTTTTCCACTTCATTTTCTCTCCTCCAGATGTTTTCCCCCCTCTTTTTTTTCACCTCCTCCTCCATATTTTCTCCTCTAAATTTTTTTCCAGATGTTTATGCTCCCCTCTTTCCACTACCTCCCCTTTTAGAAAGTTTATACTCCACTTTCCCTTTTAAACCCCCTTTTTCATCCTCCAGAGTTTTGCTTTCCTCCCCCTCCACCTCCCCCTCTAGATGTTTTCTTTTACCTTCCTCCACCAAACCCCTTCCTCCTCCCAAAGTTTTTCTTCTCCTCCTCCCCCACCTTTTTCCTCCCCCCCGATTTTATACTTCCTTCCTCCACCCCTCTTTCCCCTCCAGATGTTTTTCGCCTTTGCCTTCCTCCACCACCATTTTCCCCCTCCCAAGATACATTTTTAAATAGAAAAAAATCGGGCAGTAGCGCTCAGAGGTAAAGTGAGTTTATTCAATATTGGGCTTTAAAAAAGTGTTAGGTTATTTATTTAAAATTAAAAAAAACACATACAAAATAAAATCCCATAACCCTACGCGTTTTGTGCCAAACCGGCACTTCATCAGGGGGATGTTTAAAAACATTCAGAATGGGGAAAATTTTTAGTTCAGACGATTAAAAATACACATTGATCACATCTAAAACCCTCCAAATTTATGCGGCCCCTTTCCC